>PVIY010061580.1:0-11195 GCA_004026745.1 Myrmecophaga tridactyla | reverse complement strand
TTTGTCAGTCTTGCTAGTGGCCCATCAATTTTATTGATTTTCTCAAAGAATCAACTTTTGTTTTTATTGATTCTTTCTACTGTTCTTCTGTTCTTCCATTTATTTATCTCTGCTTTAATCTTTGTTATTTCTCTTCTTCTAATTGCTTTGCGGTTAGTTTGCTATTCTTTCTTAAGTTCCTCCAGGTATGCTGTTAAGTCCTAATTTTTGCTCTTTCTTGTTTTTTAATATAGGAATTTAGGGCAATGAATTTCCCTCTTAGCACAACCTTTGCTGCACCCCATAAGTTCTGATAAGTTGTATTCTCATTTTCATTCATCTCCAGATAGCTACTGATTTCTCTAGCAATTTCTTCTTTGACCTACTCATTGTTTAAGAATGTGTTATTTAATCTACATATATTTGTGAATGTTCTCATTTTTTCGTGGCTATTGAAATCCAGCTTCATCCCATTGTGATCAGAGAAAGTGCTTTGAATAATTTCAATGTTTTTAAATTAATAAAGACCTGTTTTGTGCCGCAACATATGATCTATCCTGGAGAATGTTCCATGAGCACTAGAGAAGAATGTATATACTTGTGTTTTGGGGTGCAATGATCTACATATGTCTGTCAGGTCTAATTTATCAAGTTATTTAACATCTTTATTTCCTTGTTGATCTTCTGTCTGATTGTTCTATCTATAGAGGAGAGTGGTGTATTGAAGTCTCCAACTATTATTGTTGAAACATCTATTGCTCCCTTCAGTTTTGCCAATGTCTGTCTCATGTACTTTGGAGCTCTTTGATTGGGAGCATAAACCTTTATGATTGTTATATCTTCTTGGTGAATTGACCCTTTAATTTGTATATAATGTCCTTTTTTTTTCCTCTTATGATGTCTTTACATTTAAAGTCTATTTTGTCAGATATTAGGATAGCTACTCCTGCTTTCTTTAGTTTACTACTTGCATGGAAAATCTTTTTCCATCCTTTCCCTTTCAATCTATTTGTATCCTTGTGTCTAAGATGAGTGTCTTGTAAACAGCCTATAGCTAGATTATATTTCTTAATCCACTCTGCCAATTTGTATCTTTTAATTGGTAAGTTTAGTCCATTAACTTTCAAAGTTATTACTGACAAGGTCTTTCTTGAATCCACCATCTTTTCTCTTTGATGTGTCTTGGAAGTAGCTAAGGCATAAAAGGTAAATATATTTGAAAACCCATGTCAAAATCAATGTGTAAATCTGATGTAATCTATAGATGATACCTATAGACTTTTGCTGGTACTGGTCACATGCTGCCATCAGGAAAAATAAATTGTGCATACACCCTTAAATTGTTTACACTTATTTATAAGTGATTTATATATATTAGTAAAATATCAGGCAATATTGGTAAAATGAGTAATGTATATTAAGTATTAGTAAAATTAGTTTTTCCTTTTTTTTAAATGCAGTTTTTCTGGAGAGTCATTCACACACCATAAAAGTCATTATGCTGGTTTGAAAGGATGTATGTTCCCTAGGAAAGCCATGTTTTAATCTAAATCCCATTTCGTAAAGGCAGACTAATCCCTATTCAATACTGTATGTTTGAATCTGTAATTAGGTCATCTCCTGGAGATGTAACCCAATGAAGAGTGGTTGTTAAACTGGATTAGGTGACGACATGTCTTCACCTATGCGGGTGGGTCTTGATTAGTTTCTGGAGTCCTATAAAAGAGGAAACATTTTGGAGAAAAAAAGAGATTCGGAGAGAGCAGAGAATGCTGCAACACCACGAAGCAGAGAATCCACGAGCCAGTGACCTTTGGAGGTGAAGAAGGAAAACGTCTCCAGGGGAGCTTCATGAAACCGGAAGCCAGGAGAGAAAGCTAGCAGATGACACCATGTTTGCCATGTGCCCTTCCAGCTGAGAGAAGCCTTGACTGTCTTCACCATGTGCCTTCTCACTTGAGAGAGAAAACCTGAACTTCACTGACCTTCTTGAACCAAGGTATCTTTCCCTGGATGACTTTGATTGGACATTTCCATAGACCTATTTTAATTGGGACATTTTCTCAGCCTTAGAACTGTAAACTAGCAACTTAATAAATTGCCCCTTTTAAAAGCCATTCTGTTTCTGGTATAGTGCATTCTGGCAGCTAACAAACTAGAACAGTCATCCAAAGTATACAGTTGCTGACTCACAGTATCATCACATAGTTATGCATATATCCCCATGATCCATTTTTGAACATTTTCATTAAGTTAAAAAATAACTAGAATATAATTTTCCTACATCATCTGAATGCCGCTTGAGTCCACTGGCCTAATCCCAGACCATGAAGTGTGTCAACAGTAAACCTCTCCTCACTGTCACTGATCAATCTTTCATTTCTATACTTTGTGGAAGGGAGAGATCAGTTCAGCTGTTGATCTTAACAGAATGACATCTGTCCATCTCGCTTTGAAATACAGGAAGAGCCCTTTATGGCCTGTGGTATAACCTACTAGTTCTATGTTGGGTGATGGTTCTTAATATTCTAGACTTAATTTGCCATTATACCCTCCTGGTGGATATAGCAGCCTTTGCTTTTTAATCAAAGAAGCCTTGTGTTCCAATATAACACTAGGCAAGGTTCTAATACAATCCATCAGGGATTCAGATATACCTTCACTGAACAATATGTAGTTCATACTTCCCCTTTTCATGTACGTTACATAGAAAAATTCAAACTAATGATTTTTGGAATAAAAAAATCTTTTATATATAAGACAATAGTTGAAAGAGACATAATTTTGCCAAAGTTTATAAATGCATTCTAATAAATATAACTAGCTTTATTTAATAAATAGATTTGTATAAAATATAATTTTCTTTTTTTAAATTGAAGTGTACTACTATCAATGGACTATAAGTTGCTGAAGTTTTGTGAATGTTGAGATATTTGGGGTGCTTGGGCTCTCAACAATCATTTGTGAAAGTAATTGATTTTCTAGTAATGTTCTTTTTAAAATTAAGAGAGAAAAATTAGATTCTTAACCTCATCACATTTGAATTATTTTTCTATAACCAGACTGAATAGCTCCCTGTACGTTGAAAATTTTCTTTTTCCATGAGCTTTTGTAAAAGAGTCTTGGCATTTAAAGTAGAGGAAGAGAGGAAAAGGGAAAGCAGTACTCATAAGAGGTCAGGTCTATTCTTGGCTTTCCACTAATTAGTGTGTGGCAGGTCACTTCACCTCTCTAGTATGGCTGTTTTCTTAACCATTGAATGGACAGTGTAATCCCTGTTCCCCTACATGTTTTTAGGAAGTACTTTAGCCCTATAGGGATAACACTTTGAATGACTGTGTAACTGAGCAGATTTTGCCATAAAAACTGTTCACATGAAAAATTCCAGCATGCCAATTCATTTCACACTTTAAAAGTCCATTTTCTTTGGTTTTTATCTGCTGTTATTTTTAATCCCTATTTTAAATGAACTTTCTGTTTATAATAGCATTAGATTTGCAGAAAAGTTGCAAAGATAGCATAGACTTCTCATATACCCCATACCCCAGTTCCCCTATTATCCATTTTGTAGATTAGTATTTTATTTCCATTTTTAATCACTCATATAAGTATTAACTTATATTCTTAAGGCCTAAAGATAAATGTGGGAAGTGCTGCTTCCTTTTCTGTGATCTTAGTCTTTTTTGTTTAAATGGAAAACAGTGTATTTGCTTTAAGTGGATGATGTTTTTAGCTGTAAGTAACAGAAAAGCCTGACTCTTCTTGCTTAAAGAGTGATGAAAATGTATTATCTCAGCTAACAGGAGTTGTGGAGGGAGGGCAGTTTCAGGAACTAGGGTTTCACCAGAGACTTGGGCTTTTTCTATTTTTCTCCCTCCTCATCCTCAGCAAGTTAGCTTGACTTTAGGTTAGCACTGCTCCTGTTTGCCAGATGGCTGGAGTAGTTTGTGCACTTGGTCCAGATACAACCATAACAGGTAAAAGAGAGACTCTTCCTTTGTGATTCTTGATCAGCAAGGGAAATCTTTTCCAAAAGCTCTCCAGCAGAATTTTTCTCAATTTTCTTTGGCCCCAATTGCATCATATGCCATACGTAAGCCAATCATTGATAAGGAAGTGGGGGTGCCGTGTGTGGCTTAGGGGAGCACGTGCTCCTCAGAGCTAAGGCTGGGGTCCTCCTGAGGAAGGACATGGCCATCAGGGGACGCTGGGCACCTAAACAAAAGTACCATTGGCTAGAGCAGAGGTGGTGGTGGTGGTGGCAGCCATTGTTTGGTTAGCAATTAACAAAGGCAATTACAACATGTATTATCAAACTTCTATAATAATGGTGCCTGCCAGAAATCTAAATAATAAAATAATTACATTTATCGGTGTCTTTTTGCAAACCAGGTACTATTCTAAGAAAGAAATTGGATGTTATAATAGCATCAGCGCACTTTTTTTTCCCATTCATGTGTTTATTGAGTGTTTACTTTGTTCCAGGAACTACTGTAGGTGCTGGGATACAAAATAAAGACAAAAATCCTTGCTCTTACGGATCTTACATACTAGTCAGAAGTTATGAGGTGTGATCATTTGGAGCTGTTATGTGTCCCAGGAAAGGCCATGTTCTTGAATCCATTCTTTTTTTTTTTTTTTACATGGGCAGGCACCAGGAATCGAACCCGGGTCCTCGGGCACAGCAGGCAAGCATTCTTACCTGCTAAGCCACTGTGGCCCGCCCTTTAATCCATTCTTGTGGGTGCAGATCTATTGTGGGTGGGACCTTTTGGTTAGGTTGATTCAATTGAGATGTGACCCACTCAATTCAAGATGAGTCTTAATCCTTTACTGGAGTCCTTTGGGAGAGGATAAAAGAGAGAAACACCCAGAGAGAGCTTAGAAAGAGCATCCTTGCTCAGCATTTGGTGTTATCAGTTTTTTATTTGAACTATTCTAATAGGTGTGTAGTGGTATCACATTGTAAGCATAAATATTGTTTTTTGTACTTTCCCAGTGAGTAATGATGCTGAGCATTTTTTCACATGCTTATATTCCATTCATAGCTCATCATTGTGATGTGACTGTTCGAATCTTTTGCCAATTTTTATTCAGTGTGTGGTTCTATTTCTAAAGTCTTTATTCTGTTCCATTGATCTACAGATCTATCTTTACCTGAATACACATTATTTAGAATATATTAGCTTGATAATAAGTCTGGAAATAGGGAAATGTGAATACATCAACTATGTTTTTCCTTTTGAAAATTATTTAGGCCATTTTTGGTCCTTTTCTTTTCTGATCATTTTTTTTGTTAGGTTGCTTCTTTTCTTATTTTTGAGGTTTGAGTGTTGTTTATATATACTGAATACAAGTTCTTATCAGATAGGTGATTTGCAAATATTTTATCCCAATCTGTGGCTTGTACTTTAATTTTATTAATAGTGTCTTTGGATTATTAACATATTTTTATGTTCTAAGTCTGGGGGAAAGAAAAAGCCATATTTATGCTTGCTTGAAGATGGTTCACATTCAGAGTTAGCTAAAATTCCTTACAAAACTCAAAAGGCCAGGACAATTTTTAAAACAGATTTTTCTATTATATTCTAAAAAAATTTTGAATCAGCAATAACATGTAGATTTTTTCACAAACTAACATTTTGAGCTTTTTATTTACGTGTTGCAATATTCATAATTGTTGATCTTTGTCAGATGAATGAAAACAATTACATGACTGACCTCTGATAAGCCACGGGAACAATGCCATAATAAATAAGTAGAATATGCATCAGTTCTCTGTCTTTTGGTATATAATACTTGGAAATGTTACCCTATTAGTTGAATTAGGAGAAGGTGACGATATGGTCACGTCCCCCACATCTCAGCGGCTTCACGCGTTCAAGCGTCTGTCCTGCTCCGCAGAGGGCAGGGGTGGTGGCGGCGGATGGTTTGTGTTACTCCGTCACTCGAGACCTGGGATGGTGAGGACCTACCCTTGGGGACTTAGGTTGGGTGCCCCAGCAGGGAAAGAGAACGGAGAATCCCTGCAGGGCTTCTCACCACTTCTCTGGCACACATCACATCCCCTCACATTTCACCCCCGCGAGTTGGTAACCAGGCTCTGACTCCCAGGAGGAGGGGTTGGGAGTGGAGTATCCTGTGTGCTCCAGGAGACAAGGGCACTGGTAGGTGAGCACCAGGCATATTCACCATGTTTTCTAAGAGAGCATAAAAGTTGAATTATTATACTGCTATATAAATTAGAGAGGCATTTTCGATAGTTTTATTACTTATTAGCTGGGAAACCTTGGACGAGTCACTTAACCTCCTTGAGCCCCATTGACCTCGCTTAGAAATGGGGTAACGTTTAGCCCTAAGTGTTTATTAGGAGCCAGGTCCTGTTACCAGGACTTGCTCTGTAGTAAATGTTTTAATCTTTACAACAACTCAAATGTGGGATGTTATAGATGAGGCACTTGTGGCACAAGGAGACTAAGGAACTTGCTAAACCCAGACAGCTCATGATGGCTGGGCCTGGGGTTGGAGCCTGTGTATCTCGTCTGGGTGCACTGAGTCTTCCCGACCGGGCTGTGTGGCCTCTTCTGCAGATATCGGGCCCATCTGTAAGCAGTGCGGTGAGGACTGAATTAGATGTGCTCTCAGTGCCGAGCTCAGTAGGCATGGTCCCTGCCATTGTACCGTTTCAGATGTGCTGGCAAAGCTAGAAAAGGAAAATTGGCTAATGTATTTATTTGACTGGATAATTCAGCGGAAAATGGTATTCTCTTGTAGGTGTGGGGATTAGAGAGGGAGGAGGGAAGGGTTATTCTGAAGTGGTTATTTATTTGGCTAAGGGTTTCTATCCACAGTCATTTATGGGCACCTTTTGTTCTCTATAGCTCATTTTCCTTCTGATCTTAATCTTAATAATTATGTCCCTGGAGCCTTCACTTCTGGAATAGACACTTGACAGACTTTTGCAAAGTACTACTATTTAATGCATTTGATGGGTGTGCATGATACTATATTGTTAGGTTCATCCCCTTCCAACGGGGAATTAGCTTCCATCCCAGCCCTCTCAGATTCAGAGCACTGAGGGATCAGTACTTCTGGGTACGTCCTGAGCAATCAGTAACTCTGTTAAGCATTTCAACCAAATCTCTCGGTGCAGTTTAAGAAACCACAGAGAGTCCTGTTCTAGGAATTCTTAGCATTCTTTTGTCAGTTAGGAGTGCTTTCAGGTGCAAGTAACAGAATAACTAACAGACAATTGTTTAAACAGCAAAGAGGCCCAGGGTTGGCGGGCTGACATGGCTCAGTGCCTCAATTACTTTGGAGGTGGCATCTTAGCCTTTCCCTCGTGGCCACAAGATGGCTACTAGAGCCGCTTACAGGTGGCAGAAAAGGAGCTTTCTTTTTATCAGGGGAGTGAAGTTCTCTTTGAAACTTCACAATAGTTAGAGAAAAAAACATCTTATGTCTCACTGGATGGAACGGAGTGACACGCTCTTCACTGGACCCATCTACCTGCGCTGTGATAAAGCATCTTCTTTGAATTTCTGGTTATAATTGCATTCGGTTAGAAAGGGTGAAGCTGTGCCCAAGTGTGTGTGAGTGGCTTGTGCGGATGATGAAACGTGCTTGCCTCCGATCTCCTTTTTCTCTCTGGTATGCATCCAGGAGCAGAGCATTCCTGTCAGAATTTTCACGCTGCAGGGCCTAGAGCTGCCCTAGAGCTGCCCTGAAGGGTCCCTGCTGGGAACACTGACCCCCCTCCCGGCAGGTGAGGGACTGGCAGGGGAGCCTCCAATTCCAGCACCGAGGGAGGCATGGTTCCCTCAGCAGGGAAGACGGCCTCCCTCGTACACTTCCAACTACAGCAACAGATGCCCAGGGGGAGAAGAATGAATGAACCAAAGATATTGGTGACTCACACTGTAAAACCTGGATCACTTTTAGGTAATAAAGGGTCGGATCAAGTTATTTCAGGACAGTTTGTGTTAGTATTCAGCTTTTTAATAAAGATGTAAGACCAGGTTAAGTCTGAGGCAAATTAATTTAAACTGTACAAATTCAGTTAATGAAAGAGCCTGTTACAAAGAGATAGCACCTTTTCTTCTTCAGTTCTCCTTTTCATAATTGACGTAGCACATCTACAGGAGAAGGGAACCGCGTGGTACAAAGGGAACTTCCCAGTGCACCCCAACAGTTTCCTCTGAGCTGCATTCATCCCACAGGTCAGTCTGGAGGGTTGGGGGGAAGTGGTCCCAGGTGAGCTTACAGAATTGCTGTCTGAGATCTCTGTCCTCCAGTATTCATGAGACAGTCCCAACAAATTCTGAACATACATGCTCTGGGTGCTGACTGTAGGTAAGTCTGGGCAATTTATACTACACTAATTTTTGTGCTTGGATAGACACACATTTTAATATATATATTAAATTATTTTTTAATTTTCTGATAACATCACGGAGAGAGAAAGAATTCTCTTCAAAATAGCATTTTTTCAAGTTTATGGTTGTAAAGGAAATAAGTAAGCAACTCCTGCAAGAGGTAAAGTTAAATTTGAAACCCCCTTGGCAAACGGACATAAGAGCATTTATTTACCTGCAGGGGGGTTGCAAAGATAAGTTTCTTGCTTGCAAAGGGCCACAGTTTCCTTGCGTTTAAGGTTAGAGGATTTCAGCCGCCAAGAAGCAGGTGAGCCAGAGTCTGCTTCCAACCTCCAAGATTGGACTGGGTTCAGTACTTGTTCAATTGTTTAAAAATCATGCAGCTTGCCTGTGAGCTAACGAGGTTTATGTTTTAGGGGTGGTGCCCTGGGTGAAAGACACATCTTTTAAAAAGGCACTCCAAATAGAGTCACAGTCATTGATGGCGGAAGAACCCAGGAACACACCAGAGATTACCCCCAATTCCTTTTGCTTTGCTGTGTGTGTGTGTGTGTGTGTGTGCATGGTCCGGGAATCAAAACAGGGTCTCCTGCAGGGAAGGCGAGCATTCTACCGCTGAACCACCTGTGTACCCGCCTTTTTGTTTTGTCAAAGATCAAATTCAAATAGCACTGTACACTCTCACTAAATTAACAATGGGCCGGAGAAGGTGTTTCCCTCTCCTTAAAGAAACGTTTTCTATTCCGAGAAGCCCGTGCACCTTTCGGGGGCTCGTCTGGCGCGCGGTGGATTTGGGCCGTCAATCAGATGTGTAAGAGCTGGTGGTTCCTGTGATTCGCTGCCCAGGTTGTGTTTATGGCAAAGGCTGAGGTCACTATCAAAAGAAACACGGGCTCGCTGTGTCTGAGCTCCTCCTCCCAGCAGAGGAAAGCTAAACTAGACATCTGTCTGTGAAAACAATCAACTAAACACATGCCCACTCTCAAAGGAGGGTCTTGTTCTGCTAGTCTCTTAACTTTAGGAAAATGGCTTTTTCTAAATGAGCTTTAACAGAGCAACAAGAAGCCGAGCCCTCTACCTTACAGTGATTTCTACATTAACATAGAGAATACACATTTTGAAGGTGCATAGTATTTATTAAATGGAACATTTTATGGTAGCAGTAATATTATTAATAATTACATAATATGGAATACAACTGCAATATACGATAGTTTTCTTAAAGCTGTGATTTATGATGTATTAAGCACTAATCTTATTTAACCCTCATAATAGTCCAGCGCGATAGGCATTATTTTCTATTTTACAAATGTTGAAACAGATGCTTTTAGAGCATTTGACTATCTGAAAAGTGGAGAAGTAGAGACTTCAGACTGTTGTCAAAGTCTGTGTCTTACTCACGAGGCTTTTATGGTTCTCGAATATTATATGTGAGTTATGCCTCATGCTGATCAGTGGAAGTTCAAGAATTATTATTGGTTTAAATAGTATTTTATCCTTCCAGAAAGGAAGAGAAGATGGTAAAGGTAAGATCTGTAGAAGGAGAATCAAATTAATATGTAAATTGGTCAAAGGAAAGGTGTCAAGTGTTTCCAAATTCATTCTTAGTAGCACATTCGTAGGCTAAATGTCAAGGTAGAGGAGCCAATTTTCACCAAATGTTAAAGATTTTCAGGATACTAAAGCACAAATAGAAATTGAGACTTCTGTCAAGGCACCAGCCAATTTTACTAGAGAGATTAGGGTGTCAGGGACAGTGCCAAAGCGGTAAGTCCAGAATGTTCTTTAGAAAATATACCAGGGTGGCTGCCGTGGCTCAGCAGGCAGAGCTCTGACCTGCCGTGCTGGAGGTCTGGAGTTCGATCCCTGGTGCCTCCTGCCCATATGCAAATTAAAAAAAAAAAAAAAGAAAATATACCATGACTCTTGTCTTTGTAAATGACAAACGTACTTAAAGGTACTGGAAATTCTTTCAGAAATAAATGATTAACCTATGGTGGGAAGGACAGTGGACTGGAGGTTAGGAGGTACAGATTCTTGTCCTGTCTCTCATTAGCTAGCTATGTGCCCTTGGAAGGGTCCCTTGACCCTGCCAGATTCTAATTTTCTCATCTGTAAAATGAGGCCTCTGGCCCCTTCCAATACTAAAATTCTCTTAGCCTATGAGTCGAACTTGTCTCCTCTTTGCTAATGGCTCAATTCTACTTTCCATATACCTCTTATGAAATTGTCAAAGAACCAACTGAAAATGCAATTCGATTCTCAGGTGAATTTCTTTGCTCATTCCACACCCCCATTCTGCTGTTTTTAACCCTTTTGTCTTTGGGAAACACTTTGAATGGGAGAAGGGCAGTGACTAAGGCAAGGATAATTTAGCAGAAGATGGAGTTTTACATTTACATGTAGTGCACTCATGTCTATTTCACCATCTCTTTCGTTGTTCTGCTTTTCAGTTAGTTCTGTTATGTTGGATTGCTATTTTTAATTTATTGTACAACTTTTTTTAAAGTTTTGGTGGGAGATGGTAGTGATGGTAGCACAATATTGTGGATGTAATCAATCACTGAACTGCATATTTGAAAGTGGTTAAAATGGGACATTTTAGTGATATGTTATCAGAATAAAAATTAAAAAAATAATTGTACAACATAAATAATGTCCTAATGTAATATGTGAACTATAGTTAATAGTATAATTATATTGTTTTATCAATTGTAGCAAAAGTACCACACTAATGTAAAGTGTCAATATAGGAAAAACTGTGTGTGAAGGAGGATATATGGAAACTCTGTACTTTTTATATGATTTTCCTGTAAACCTACACATTCTCTAAGAAAAAAA
>PVIY010061579.1:0-11194 GCA_004026745.1 Myrmecophaga tridactyla | reverse complement strand
TGATGTGCCTTCCCGTGAAGTTCTAAGCAAGCCAGAACCCAGAGTAGCTCAGTGACGGCCCACAGACACTGAGAGGAAACCACTGGCATCAGAAGCTGGAAGCAGCAGAATCAGGGACCAGGACCAGCAGACACCGGCCACATGCCTTCCCACATGACAGACATCGGCCTTTCTTGAGTCTAGGCATCTTTTTTTGGATACCTTAGTGTGGACATTTTTATGACCTTAGAACTGTAAACTTAGGACTTGATGAATTGCCTTTATAAACGTCAGCCCATTTCTGGCAGTGTTAACAAACCAAAATCGGGTGGTTTTCCAGAACCTGCAACTCTCACAAGTGTTCTGCTCTGGACCCAGCTCCCTGGACAGTGTTGATTCCACCAAGCCCTCTAGGAATGCAGCCCCCGAATAAACCCATAACTGTGCCACGGACACTAACACCATGGCCACACCCCACACACCCTCATGACCACTCCTGCCACGCCCACGGGCACTTCCAGCATGGCCCTACCTCCCTGACCACATCCCTACCCCAGCATTCCTGCCCGTTCTCTCTCCTGAGTTTCCCGTGGCCATTGGTTGTATTTGAGTTCCACAAAGTTGTGGCTTCAGCCAACAGAAATGTCTTCTCTCGCTCCTCTGAGGCCGGTGATCCAGCTGCTCTCCCTGCGGCTCTAGTGAGGCATCTGCTCCCCTTGGGTGGACTGCACCACCCCCATCTCTGCTCTGTCCACTCAGGGCCCTCTTCTCTGTTTCTTCCTCTCATTCATCATGGGGCTGCACTGCATAATCCAGGATGGTCTCATGTCAAAACCCTTAATTTAATGACATCTCTGTTTGGGTTTGCTGAAGCTGCTGGAATGCAATATACCCCAAATGAATTGGCTTTTACAAAGGGGATTTATTAGGTTACAAGTTTATATTTTTATCGTGATGAAAATGTCTGAATTAAGGCTTGAAAGGGAGATACCATCTCTGTGCTGCTGGCATCTGGGGTTCCTCTGTCACAAGAGAATCACATGACGGTGTTTCCTGGCCCTTCTCTCCCGGATTCTGGGTCCAACTTGGCTCTCTCAGCTCCTGTGGGTCCTTCTGGCTGCTACCGAGGCATCTTCTTTCTCTCGGCTCTCTCGAAAATGTCTCTGTCTTTATCCTTCCATAAAGGCTCCAGCAAGGGGATTAAGACCCACCTTGATTGGCGGGTCACGTCTCCATGGAAACAGCCTGAGCACAGGGTGCCCCAGGACAGGTCTGCACCACAAGGATGTATTAAAAGAACATGGCATTTCCAGGGGCACACGACAGATTCAAACCAGCAGAATGCCCAATGGCCTTTCTTCCAAATAAGGAAACATTCAGGTTCTGGGGATTACGAGGAGGACGCATCTTGGGATGGCTGTTCAACCCGCTTCTCACCTCCCGCAAATCACTTCCTCCCCTGGGAGAAATACATTCAGCCTTCCCAGCCCTCCAAGCTCTTAGCCTATTACATCATCAAGTCTAGGTCCAAAACCTTATCTAAATATCATTGCTCAGAAAAACCCTGAATCTCATTATTTAAGTAATCTAAATCAGATATGGGTGAAAATCTGGTTCGACCCGTTTTGGGACAAAATTCCTCTTCATTGGCAGATGTTTGGAACTTGATAAAAAAGTCACCTACTTTGAAAACTCAGAGGTGAATCAGGTAAAGGCTGGGCATTCCCATCCCATCAGGGAGGAAATGGAAGGAATAAAATGGGCTCCAGTTCCATTTTGAAACAATTTCAAAATCCAGCAGGGAAAGTTCTCTTGTCTCGAGGCTTGGCAGAAGCCCCTGTGGGAGATGTCTGCCCACTGGCCACAGCTGCAGCCCCATCACCTTTGTGTCCTGGGAGCTGTGCTGCCTTGCAGCCACACCTGGTTTTCCTTGAGGGGTCGCATGTGTTTGCAGCTCAGTAGCTTTATCAGACTAGTTCCAACCTGCAGAGTTTTGGAACTTGACAGCCCTATTTCATGCCTTTCTCTCTCTCCCTTTCAGTTCAGGCTGGCATTGCTTCTGCTGATACAAAGTTCTCAACACCTTGTTAGGTTCTTGTGTCTATCGTGGGGGTTCACAACATTAGGTGGAATGTTTCCCAGATCCTTCCTCTCTGAATGGGATCTGCTCCTGGCTCTGCTGGGATGGCTAAATGGGCCCTGCCTCCCTGGCTCATTTCCTCAGCCAGAGGCCCCCTCTTCATGTCGTTGGCCCTCCTTCCAGAGCATGGTTCCCTAGTAGTCAATATCTTGATATTTGTGATTGATTGCAGTTTGGACAGGCTAAAAATTTACCAAGTCCTTGAGAGTTAACTCCTTTTTTGTGTGGGGGTGAGTACTGCATTAGTTAGGGTTCTCTAGAGAAACAGAATCAACGGGAGACACTCGCAAATATAAAATGTATGAAAGTGTATCATGTCACCGACGGAATGCAGAGTCCAAAATCCCCAGGGCAGGCTGTGAAGCCGACGATTTCGATGGAAGGTCTGGATGAACTCAGCAGGAGGGGCTTGTCTGCTGAAGCAGGAACAGCCTGTCTCTTCTGAATCCTCCTTGAAAGGCTTCCAGTGATTAGATTAAGCATCACTCATTACAGAAGACACTCCCCTTGGCTGATTACAAATGGAATCACCTGTGGTTGCAGCTGATGTGATCGTGATTTAATTCTATGAAATGTCCTCATGGCAACAGACAAGCCAGCATTTGTCCAACCAGACAAATAGGTACCACCACTTGGCCAAGTTGATACATGAACCTGACCATGCCAGTCTACCCCTTGTCAATTTGGCAGCTATGCATATTACCTTAAAGCATACCAAATTTCTAAATAAAAAAACAATAAAACACACAATTTCATCTTTCACCTAACAATACTCAACTATCCTGCATATAACTGGAAACACATTAAATTTCTCCAGAATAGGGTGCAAGTCCTTGGATAATATTCATTCTTAAACTTGATATCTTACAACTTAAATGGTATAACATGAACAAAACAGCATTACAGTCCTTGTTTGTATAACTGATCACGTGGTTGTAGTTTATATTTATCACTACCTTCTTCCACTACCCATTCCATGTTGCCTTTACCCTCAGCAAGGACTTTGGCCGCCCGTGATTCTTTGCCTGGTGGGGTGACCCAAACCTTCATTCCTGAAGTTCAGAGCCATTGGTAGTCCTGCCTGGAATGGGTTGCTGCAGTTTTCCATTGACTTTAATCACAGGGCATGGTAGTACTAAAAGACGCCCTAAGGGATCTCCTATATTCCAAGAAAACTCTTCTTTACCTCCATTGTATAGTTGCAGTCCTATTTCCCCCATGATAGTCAGGGTCAATCACCCCAAACAATAATATAATCCCCTGTCATGGTCAGGTTCACGTGTCAACTTGGCCAAGTGCTGGTTGGGCAGGTGCTGACTTGTCTGTTGCGACGAGGACATTTCACAGAATTAGATCATGATTATGTCAGCTGCATCCACAGCTGATTACATTTGTAATCAGCCAAAGGGGCATGTCTTCTGCAATGAGTGATGCTTAATCTAATCACTGAAAACCTTATAAGGAGGATTCAGAAGAGACAGGCTCTTCCTGCTTCGGCTGGTGAGCCTTTCCCGTGGAGTTCGTCCAGACCCTCCATTGGAACCATTGGCTTCACAGCCTACTCCACAGATTTTGGACTCTGCATTCCTGTGGTCATGTGAGACACTTTTATCAATTTTATATTTGTGAGTGTTCCCTGTTGATTCTGTTTCTCTAGGGAACCCTAACTAATACATCAGTGTACCAAGAGTGGTTCTTAAGAAACAGAATCTTTAAAATGGGTTTTTATGAATGGTTTTCTACTCTGACTGGACTCAAAGACACTAAGGATTCTGATTCCCAAAATCAGAATGACACTCCCAATCCATGGAGTGAGTTGGCAAAAGAGATAGTCAAATTACACCATTCGATTCTCCTAATGCTTCACTTGTACGAAGCCAGGCTCTGGGGGATAATGTTTTGATACCCTTACAGAGTTTTGTAGAAATAAGAGGTATAGAGATGTTGGTTGGTTGTTGTTAGATACACTGTCTACATTAAGGTGTGAGAGAGATGGGCTTAAGTCTTCGAACAAGTAGCTTAAGTGCCGTCTGAAAGATGTAGATGTTTCTATTAGTATCCTGAAGGAAAATCTTATTTCCTGAAGCCGTAGACTTGAGATCTCTGAAAATCAGACTCAGAATCTTATCGTTAGAGTAGCAACTTTATAATGTAAACTGATATCTCAATCTTGTATGGTGTCTGCCGTTAAAGTGAGGGAATTGATTGGAAAGGAGTGGCACCCTGAAAAATGGGATGGTGACATATGGATTGATAATGATTTCTGGGATGAGGTTGAAACCCTAGATCATGCAGATACTTCTCTAGATAACCCTGTAATAGTTTGCCCTGAGGACATAACTGCCCCCACTCCAGCCTGCTTTGAGGGGTTGGCCACCCAACCTCCTCCTAAAGGGATTAGCCCTAGAGTGATTAATCCTGTTTCACCAGATGAAACTGCAAACGAAGGCCCTGAAGCAAATGCTTTGGACGACATTTCTAATTCTTTTCATGACCCACCGCCACCACCCCTCATTTCTTCCAGACCTATAGCTAGACTAAAGTTCCAACAGGCCCCTAAAGGTGAGGTATAAAATATCACACATCAGGAATTACGTTACACTCCAAAAGTACTGTGTGAGTTTTCCAATTTATATAGACAGAAATCAGGGGAATATGTGTAGCAATGGATTTTAAGGGTGTGGGACAATGGTGGGAGAAATGTAAGGCTAAATCAGGCTGAATTTATTGATATGGGCCCACTAAGCAGAGATTCTGCATTCAATGTTATAACTCGAGGGGTTAGAAAAGGCATTAACAGTTTGTTTGGATGGTTGGTTGAAACATGGATCAAAAGGTGGCCGACTAGCTTGAGGTTGAAATGCCAGAACTGCCCTGGTATAATTTAGATGAGGGGATCCAGAGGCTTAGAGAGATTGGAATGTTAGAGTGGATTTATCATGCAAAGTCTGCTCTTACACCCCAGGAATGTCCGGAGGATGCACCTCTTACCAGAACTGTGAGAAATAAATTTGTGAGACTAGCACCATCATCACTAAAAAGCTCTGTGGTTGCACTTCTCTGTAGGTCAGATATTACTGTAGGAACTGCTGTCACTGAGCTGGAATCCTTAAACACAATGGGGATGACAGGATCCCGAGTTGGCAGAAGCCAGGTGGCAGCACTTAATTGCCAAAGACAGGGTGGACATGGCTATTATAATAGACAGTAAACTCAAAGCAGGTGTCAACATTATATAACACCCAGAGATTTGTGGCATTGGCCAGTAAATCGTGGGGTACATAGAAATACAATTGAAGGGGCAGTGAATTGTTCTCACTGGAATTGACACATACTCTGGTATGGGTTTGCTTTCCCTGCACACAATGCTTCTGCCAAAACTACCGTCCGTGGGCTTACAGAATGCCTTATCCATCATCATGGTATTCCACATAGCATTGCTTCTGATCAAGGAACACACTTCACAGCAAATGAAGTGCGGGAATGGGCGCATGCTCATGGAATTCTCTGGTCTTACCATGTTCCCCATCATCCAGAAGCAGCTGGATTGATAGAACAGTGGAATGGCCTTTTGAAAACTCAATTACGGTGCCAATTAGGTGGCAATACCTTGAAAGGCTGGGGTAATGTTCCCCAGGAAGCTGTATATGCTCTGAATCAGCGTCCACTGTATGGTGCTGTTTCTCCCAAAGCCAGGATCCATGGGTCCAGGAACCAAGGGTTGAAATGGGTGTGGTACCATTCACTATTACCCCTAGTGATCCACTAGGAAAACCTTTGCTTCCTGTCCCTGTGACCCTGAGCTCTGCTGGTCTATCGGTTTTAGTTCCAAAATGGGGAGTGCTTCCACCAGGAGAAACAACAACGATTCCACTGAACTGGAATCTAAGACTGCCACCTGGTCACTTTGGGCTACTTATGCCACTGGATCAACAAGGCAAGAAGGGGATTACATTATTGTCTGGGGTAATTGACCCTGGCTATCAGGAGGAAGTAGTACTGCAACTATACAATGAAGGTAAAGAAGAGTTTTCTTGGAATATATGAGCTCCCCTAGGGCATCTTTTAGTACTACCATGCCCTGTGATTAAAATCAATGGAAAACTGCAACAACGCAATCCAGGCAGGACTACTCATGACTCTGAAACTTAGGAATGAAGGTTTGGGTCACCCCACTAGGCAAAGAATCATGGCCAGCTGAAGTGCTTGCTGAGGGTAAAGGAAACATGGAATGGGTAGTGGAAGAAGGTAGTGATAAATATGAACTTCGACCATGTAATCAGTTACAAATGAGGAAGGTAATGTTTTGTTCATGTTATGCTATTGAAGTTGTGAGATCTCATTGTGGGATCACTAGGGGTAATAGTGAGATCACTAGGGGTAATTACCCAAGGATTTGCACTCTATTCTGGAGAGATTTAATGTGTTTCTAGATATAAGCAGGACAGTGAGTATTGTTAGGTGAAAGAAAAAAATGTGCATTTTATTGTTTTTTATTTAGAAATTAGGTATGGTTTAAGGTGGTATGTATAGTTGCCAAGTTGACAAGGGGTGGACTTCATGGTCTGGTTCATGTGTCAACCTGGCCAAGTGCTGGTTGGGCAAGTGCTGGCTTGTCTGTTGTGACGAGGACATTTCAGAGAATTAAATCATGATCATGTCAGCTGCATCCACAGCTGATTCCATTTGTAATCAGCCAAAGGGGCATGACTTCTGCAATGGGTGATGCTTAATCTAATCACTGAAAACCTTATAAGAAGGATCCAGAAGAGACAGGTTCTTCCTGTTTCGGCTGGTGAGCCTCTCCTGTGGAGTTCGTCCAGACCCTCCATCAGAACCGTTGGCTTCACAGCCTGCCCTGTGGATTTTGGACTCTGCATTCCTGTGGTCATGTGAGACACTTTTATCAATTTTATATTTGTGAGTGTTCCCTGTTGATTCTGTTTCTCTAGAGAACCCTAACTAATACACCCCCTTCTTGGCTTTTTGATCCAGGGACATGAGTAGCCCAAAGTGACCAGGTGGCAGTCTTAAATTCCAGTTCAATGGAATTGCTCTTTCTCCTGGTGGAAGCACTCTCCCTTTTGGAACTAAAACCTATAGACCAGCATAGCTCAGGGTCACTGGAACAGGAAGCAAAATTTTCCTAGTGGATCACTAGGGGTAATAGTGAGTGGTGCCACTCCCATTTCCACCCCTTGGTTCCTGGACCCATGGATCCTGGCTATGGGAGAAACAGCACTGTAGTAGTTAGATTCAGTTGTCAACTTGGCTAGGTGAGCATACCTAGTTTTGTTGCTGCGGACATGAGCCAATGGTACGTGAACCTCATCTGTTGCTAATTCCATCCACAGTCGGTTAGGAGGCGGGCCTACTGCAATGAATGATGTTTGACTTAATTGGCTGGTGCTTAAATGAGAGAATGCAATGTAGCACAGCCTAAGCAGCTCAGCATACCTCATCTCAGCACTCGCAGCTCAGCCCAGGTGTTCTAGTTTGCTAGCTGCGGGAATGCAACACACCAGAGGTGGATTGGCTTTTAATAAAAGGGGATTTATTTTGTTAGTTCTTCAGAGGAAAGGCAGCTAACTTTCCACTGAGGCTCTTTCTTATGTGGAAGGCACAGGATGATCTCTGCTGGCCTTCTCTCCAGGCCCTTGGGTTCCAACAACTTTCCCTGGGGTGACTTCTTTTTCCATCGCCAAAGGCCTGGGCTGAGCTGCAAGTGCTGAGATGAGGAATGCTGAGCTGCTTAGGCTGTGCTACGTTGCGTTCTCTCATTTAAGCGCCAGCCAATTAAGTCAAACGTCACTCATTGCAGCAGACATGACTCCTAGCCGACTGCAGATATAGTTAGCAACAAATGAGGTTCACCTACCATTGGCTTATGTCCGCAGCAACAAGACTAGGTATGCTTACCTGGCCAAGTTGACAACTGAATCTAACTAACACACCAGGTCTTTGCTGATGCAGAAAGAAATCACCCTGGGGAAAGTTGTTGGAACCCAGGGGCCTGGAGAGAAGACCAGCAGAGACCATCCTGTGCCTTCCACGTAAGAAAGAGCCTCAGTGGAAAGTTAGCTGCCTTTCCTCTGAAGAACTAACAAAATAAATCCTCTTTTATTAAAAGCCAATCAACCTCTGGTGTGTTGCATTCCGGCAGCTAGCAAACTAGAACAAGCACCATACAGCGGATGCTGATTCAGAGCATATACAGCTTCCTGGAGAACATTACGCCAGCCCTTCAAGGTATTGCCACCTAGTTGGCACGGCAATTGAGTTTTAAAAAGGCCATTCCACCATTGTCTCAATCCAGCTGCTTCTGGATGATGGAGAACATGGTAAGACCAGAGAATTCCATGAGCATGTGCCCATTCCCGCACTTTATTTGCTGTGACATGTGTTCCTTGATCAGAAGCAATGCTGTGTGGAATGCCATGATGATGGATAAGGCATTCTGTAAGCCCATGGATGGTAGTTTTGGCAGAAGCATTGAGTGCAGGGAAAGCAAAACCATATCCAGAGTATGTGTCTATTCCAGGTAGACCAAATCGCTGCCCCTTCCATGAAGGGAGTGGTCCAATGTAATCAACCTGCCACCAACGTAGCCACTGGTCACCTCGGGGAATGGTGCCATATCGGGAGCTGAGTATGGGTCTTTGCTGCTGGCAGATTGGGCACTCAGCAGTGGCTGTAGCCAAGTCAGCCTTGGTGAGTGGAAGTCCATGTTGCTGAGCCCATGCATAACCTCCATCCCTACCACCATGACCACTTTGTTCATGAGCCCATTGGGCAATGACAGGAGTTGCTGGGGAAAGAGGTTGATTGGTATCCACAGAACGGGTCATCTTATCCACTTAATTCTTAAAAGCTGCTGAAGTCGGCCTCTGGTGTGCATTCACATGGGACACAAATATATTCATGTTTTTTCCACTCAGAAAGGTCTATCCACATCCTTCTTCCCTAGACCTCTTTGTCACCAATTTTCCAATCATGGTCTTTCCAAGTCCCTGACCATCCAGCCAAACCATTAGCAGTAGCCCATGAGTCAGTAGTATACAAACGCACGTCTGACTAGTTCTCCTTCCAAGCAAAATGGACAACCAGGTGCACTGCTTGAAGTTCTGCCCACTGGGAGGATTTCCCCTCACCACTGTCCTTCAAGGACACCCCAGAAAGGGGTTTTAGTGCTGCAGCTGTCCACTTTCGGGTAGCACCTGCATATCATGCTGAACCATCTGTAAACCAGGCCCATGTTTTCTCTTCCTCAGTCAATTCACTGTAAGGAACTCCCCAAGAGGTCATAGCTCTGGGCTAGGAAAGAGAAGGTAATGTGGGAGGAGTGGAGACCATGGGCATTTGGGCCATGTATTAGTTAGGGTTCTCTAGAGAAACAGAATCAACAGGGAACACTTGCAAATATACTATTTATGAAAGTGTCTCACGTGACCGCAGGAATACAGAGTCCAAAATCTGCAGGGCAGGCTGTGAAGCCGACGACTCCGATGGATGGTCTGGAGGAACTCCACAGGACAGGCTCACCAGCCGAAGCAGGAATGGAACCTGTCTCCTCTGAATTCTCCTTAAAAGGCTTCCTGTGATTAGATTAAGTATCACTCATTGTAGAAGACACTCCCCTTTGACTGATTACAAATGGAATCAGCTGTGGATGCAGCTGACGTGATCATGATCTAATCCTATGAAATGTCCTCATTGCAACAGACAGGCCAGCACTTGCTCAGTCAGATAAACAGGTACCACAACTTGGCCAAGTTGACACATGTCCCTAACCATGACAGGCCACTTCCTCATTTAGCTTACTTGTGCCTTCAGGACCTGCTCTGGCCCTATCTGTATAAACCATTTCCATTTTAGAATAGAGTGCTGCTGCACACGCCCAAATTTATGATTTGATGGGTCATTCAACACCCAGCTCATGATAGGCAGCTTAGGTCTCAAGGTAACTTGGTGGCCCATGGTTAAGCGGTCAGTCTCTATGAAGGCCCAGTAGCAGGCCAAAAGCTGTTTCTCAAAAGGAGAGTAGTTATCTGCAGCAGATGGTAAGGTTTGCTCCAAAATCATAGTGTACGTTGTGATTCTTCTATAGGGGCCTGCCAAACGCTCCAGATAGCATCTGTATTTGCCACTGACACTTCTCGCACCATTGGATCTGCTGGATCATATGGCCCAAGTGGCAGAGCAGCTTGTACAGCAGCCTGGACCTGTCACAGAGCCTCCTCTTGTTCAGGGCCCCATTCCAAAGTAGCAGGTTCTCTGGTCACTCGATAAATGGGCCAAAGTAGCACACCCAAATGAGGAATATGTTGTCATCAAAACCAAAGAGACCAACCAGGCATTGTGCCTCCTTTTTGGTCATAGGAGGTGCCAGATGCAGCAACTTATCCTTCACCTTAGAAGGGATATCTTGACATGCCCCACACCACTGGACACCTAGAAATTTCACTGAGGTGGAAGACCCCTGTATTTTTGTTGGATTTATCTCCCATCCTCTGACACACAAATGCCTTACCAGTAAGTCTAGAGTAGTGGCTACTTCTTGCTCACTAGGTCCAGTCAACATGATAGCATCAATATAATGGACCAGTGTGATGTCTTGTGGGAGGGAGAACCAATCAAGTTCCCTGCAGACAAGAGTATGACATAGTCTGGGGAACCCCTGAAATATCTGATCATTTCCTTTTCTCCAATGCACAGTTACCATGGTAAAAGGCCATCAGTCTCCTTGGAGAAGACTTGGAGAAATGATCAATGTCCCTGCGGACAAGATAATGACATAGGGCTGGAGAGTTGATGTACCCCTGAGGTAGGACAGTGAAAGTATATTGCTGACCTTGCCAGCTGAAAGCAAACTGTTTCTGGTGGTCCTTACTAATAACTATTGAGAAAAAGCATTTGCCATATCAATAGCTGCATACCAGGTACCAGGGGATGTATTGATTTGCTCAAGCAATGATACCACATCTGGAACAGCAGCTGCAATTGTAGTTACCACTTGGTTGAACTTATGATGACAGAGGAACCACTGTCATCCTCCAAGACCCATCTGTTTTTGCA
>PVIY010061578.1:0-11197 GCA_004026745.1 Myrmecophaga tridactyla | reverse complement strand
ACCAGTATTTAAGATAATGATCCATGTTGCAAAATGTTCCTGTTGTCATAGAACCATAGGCTAAATTCAATTAACCACCTTTATATTCTGAATAATAAAATAAATAGTTGCATGTATATGCCTTTGAAATAAGTTTAACAAAATGTGTTCAATTAAAATTGTTACTTATAATAGTAAAAACAATATAGCATTATTTAGTTAGCAGGTCCAGAGTTTTTTCTGTGTCACAGGAGTGACCAGTCAGGCCATCTTCAGGAGTATTTTGAAGCTAATATATTTTATCAAATTAGTAAACATTGTATCCAGGTTGAAGATTTATGTGGAAATGTGCAAATTTTGATTAAAATATATCAATTATAGACAGTAGATGAATCCTTAAAGAAGTGTGGAATTGTTCACAATTTTTCAGATTTTCTAGTTAATATCAGTGGTCTCCAAGTCAATGAGATATTCCTTTAATGAATGATTCAAACAAGACCAAAACCCTCAAAGGATAAACTTAAAAATTGGCAATATTACTTTGATAAATTTCCATCTTCAGTACTGAAAAATCTGAATTGGTTATTAAAATAGCTAAAAAGATATTCAGTGATAGATGTCATAATTTAAACTAAGTTATTGAACAAACATCATTAATTTATCTATGAAGCCTGGAAATAATTTAAATAAAGTAAGAAAGAAATATCCTTGAGATAAAGTAATGAGACCCCAAAGAGCATGAGGAAAAAGGGTACTTTGTATTCTTATCTACTTATGAAAATTCACTGTCATTTCTATGACTTGAATTATGTAATAAAACCTTTAACCTGAAAGCAAGGAGTCCATGCCATCAGAAACTTAAGCAGTTGGAAAAAAACATTTCACCTTTTTCACTCCCTCAGGCATTCCAGTTCAGATGTTCACTGAAAGAGTTTTTCAGTGAACAGTGATGGCTTTCATTTAACCACACTTGAACTGACTCAAGAAGCTCTAATGTATGCCCAGCATTTCTTTACTGAGCACTGACTTTCTCAGAGTTCCTGAAATTCTATCCTCACTGGGAGTTTTCTTCAACATTATTCATAGAACATGGTCTAAAATCAAGAAAAAATGCCCAAATTGAAGTATCTTTCATTCTGTCAACACAGTTTCTGATCCTTTTCATGTACCACAGTGTGATGTACAAAGTGGAGATAAACAGACCTGAGGTATGCCATTCAGAAATTCAGTCTGGGAGAGCAGACAGTCAAGAAAATATATAGAACAAAGGGCTGTCAATATTGCAAGGTGTTGAAAATAGATGGCCCTTCATATGTTAAAACTTTAACTTATGTGTGAGAGCACAGCAAAAAATGTTTATTTGGTATAAAATTTATATTTTGATGAGTGCATTTTCTAATATAACTTACAAGACAGTTTAGTTGAACACCCTAAGAACATGGAACCTTGAATAGAGCATGAGATTTTGTAGGTTTGTCCAGAGTGATGCCCTGATAAATCCCAGAATGATTTGAACAGTGAATTAAAAAGTATTTGCAAAGTCCCCTTGGGGGAAAGGTGAGAAAGGGGGAAAATTCAACTTCTGTACTTGGAGGAGGCCTGTTATTCTCACAAGCAATGAGGACAACCAAATCAACAGGCTGATCCCTCAACCTTGGGGTCTGTTCATATTAAACTTATTCCTGCAAAGGTTAGGCTAAGCCTACTTAAAATTAGGTTAAGGGCCACCCCTGAGAGAACCTCTTTTGTTGCTCTGATGTGGCCTATGTCTGAGCCAACATGACAAGCAAACTCACTGTCCTTCCCCTCTCTATGTTGGACATGGCTATCAGAGGTGTAAAACTTACTGGAAATGTGGGTCAGAAATCTTAGAATGAGCTGGGACTCAGCATCAAGAGATTGAGAAAAATTTCTCAACTGAAAGGGAAAAGAGAAAAATGAGACAAAATAAGGTGTCAGTGGCTGAGAGATTTCAAACAGAGTCAAGAAATTATCCTGGAGGTTATTCTTAAACATTATATAGATATCCCCTTTTTAGTTTAAGGTGTATTAAAGAGGCCAGAGTGAAGTCCCTGGAAACTGTAGAGCTGGGTTGCAGTAGGCATATTTTTTTAAGATGACTGAATAATGATATAGCTTTTGCAAAGTGACTGTGTGATTGTGAAAACCTTGCTCTGATGCTCCTTTTATCTATGGTATGGACAAATGAGTAAAAAATATGGATTAATAATGAATAAATAACTAATGGGGGAACAAAAGTCAAAATAGATTGGATAGAGGGATATACTAGTGGTCAATGAGAGTGAGGGGTAATGGGTATGGTATGTATGAGTTTTTTCTTTTTCCTTTTTATTTCTTTTTCTGGAGTGATGCAAATATTTTAAGAAATGATCATGATGATGAATATACAGGTATGCATTGATATTGTGAGCCATTGATTGCATACCAAGTATGGAATATTCATATGTTAAGAATGTTCTTATTTGTATGTTGTTTAGTTTTATCAATAAAATTTTTTTTAAAAAAGAGAGAAAATAATGAATGCAATCTAATAGTTTCATAATGATGTAATAAATGGTGCAAACTATAAACAGGAAAATGTAGCAATAAAAAAGAAAATATATAGTACTGGTGGTACATATTTTGATGGAAACACAAAAGTTTTTTTTGCACTGTAGATAGGTACCTATGCTGGGCTTGACTATTCAAACTATTAATAACTGTGTCAACATCTGAAAAAAGCTGATACTGGGTCTTGTTATAAATAAGTGGTTCCATGAGCAAGAAACTAATGTAATAGAATCTATAGTACTCTGCAGAGGAATTGAAGTTACTCATGCATCAGATTCTGTTGAGAGAAGACACACAAAATTGCCTGGAAATAAACAGAGCCCTCAATATCACAGCTGCTGAGACCTGCTCCTACAAGATACTATTCAAAGTAAAGCAAGGACTCAATAACTCCCTAGGGATAAACTAACATAGGAAAAAATTGCTCATGGCCCAGATTCAGGCACTGTGTGAGCTTATGGGTAGTTTTTTTTTTTGTTGTTCATTTGTGTTCTAGTTTACTAGCTGCTAGAATGCAATATACCAGAAATGGAATGGCTTTTTAAAAGAGGAATTTAATATGTTGCTATTTTACAGCTCTAAGGCCAAGAGAATGTCCCAATTAAAACAAGTCTATAGAAATGTCCAATTTAAGGCATCCAGGGAAAGATACCTTGGTTCAAGAAGGCCGATGAAGTTCAGGGTCTCTCTTTCAAGTGAGAAGGCACATGGCGAACACAGTCAGGGCTTCTCTCTTGGCTGGAAGGGCACATGGCGAATACGGCATCATCTGCTAGCTTTCTCTCCTGGCTTCTGGTTTCATGAAGCTCCCTGGGAGGCATTTTCCTTCTTCATCTCCAAACATCACTGGCTGGTGAACTCTCTGCTTCATGGTGGTGCTGCAGCATTCTCTGCTGTCTCTGAACCCCTCTCTCCAAAATGTTTTCTCCTTTATTGGACTTCAGAAACTAATCAACACCCACTCAAATGGGTGGAGACATGTCATCACCTAATCCAGCTTAACAACCACTCTTGACTAAATCACATCAACCAGGGAGATGATCTCATTACAGCTTCAAATATACAGTATTGAGGAGGGATTATTCTACCTTTATGAAATGGGATTTATATTAAAACATGGGTTTTCTTAGGGGACATGCTTCCTTTCAAACCAGCACAATTTGTTTGTTTGTTTTTCACATGGGCAGGTGCCAGGAGTTGAACCTGGGTCTACAGCATGGTAGGCAAGAATTTTGCCTGTTGGGTCATCATAGCCCACCCAACTTATGAGTAGTTTTGAGACTGAAAGTGCTTCAGGACAATTGCAACCTTCCTACCATCTCCCAATCCCATCATTGCTCATCTGTCTCTCTGATAAGTAGTCTCTATGCTGTGGGTCCCTGCTGGTGTCAGGACACACAGGACATTGACTCATGATTCTGTTTAGAAAACTGTGATGTATGGTTATAAAGGTCCCCGTGTAACTCTTCCAAAATCACTATATGGATCCCAAACCTTCTGCCCACAGGAAGAACCCCTGCTTCTTGATCTGAATCCCACTGGGAATACAATACACCTATCAGGCATGAGACAAACCTGCAGATTCATGACTTGCATCATGATGAATATGTATGAGTAAATGGTGAAAACTGTTAGAGGTACAGTGTTTTCCTATTTCAGAAATGTTGGCATGTCTACATGAAAACATTATAGATCACATACATGAACAAAGATAGCATCAAAGCTTAATGAAATATTGTAAAGGATCTTAAACTGTAAGCTCTTACAGCGGTCATATATATTTAAGAAGTGTAACTGTTAATCCCAAATTCTCAGATACTGAACTGTTTTTATATAACTGGGTCTTTCCCAGAAAACTCAGGCATTTATGTGACACCTGAGACTCAGAGTTAGAGCTGTGAAGCTTCAAAAGTCAGCAATACCCCATATAGAAATTGTTTAAAAAGTTGAAAAAATGATCAGACCTCTAGTAGACATGTGAATGAAGATTGGGTAAAGGATGGTATATATCCATGTTTTAAAACTTCATCTTCTGTATGAGTCTACAGGGAGAGATGTTTATTTGGTGCAAAATTTGTATTTTGTGTAGCTCATTTTCTAATTTTACTGGTATGGTCAGTTTAATTGAACACCATAAGTACATAGAATCTTGAATAGGGCATGAGATTTTTGTTGGTTTATGCAAGTTAGTGTAATGACCCAATAAATCACAGAGTGATTTGGACAGCGAATAATGAAGTATTTGCAAAGCCCCCCTGGGAGGATGGGGAGAAAAGTGGAAATACTCAACTTCCCCATTTCAAGAATTTCTGATATTCTCACAACCAGTGGTGACAAGCAAATCAACAGGCCAAGCCCTTGATCTTGGGGTTCACTCCTTTGAAAATTATCCCTGCAAAGGATAGGCTAAATCTACTTAAAATTAGGCCTACAAGTCACACCTTGAGAATCACTTTTATTGCTCAGATGTGGCCTCTCTCTCTAAGCTGACATGGCAAGGGAACTCGCTGCCCCCCCCACATGGGACATGACTCCCAGGGCTGTAAATATCCTTGGAATATGGGGCAGAAATCCCAGCATGAGCTGGGACCTGGCATCCAGGGATGGAGAAAATCATCTTAACCAATAAGGGGAAGAGAAAAATGAGACAAAATAAATTCTCAGTGGCTGAGAGATCTCAATCAGAGTTGAGAGGTTATCCTGAAGGTTATTCTTATGCATTACATAGATATCCTCTTTTTATTTTAAGTTAAACTGGAATGGCTAGAGGTAGGTACCTGAAACTATAGAGCTCTTTTCAGTATCCCTGCTTCTTAAAGATAATATAATGATATAGCTTTTTCTTTTTACAATATATGTGTTTGTGAAAACCTTGTGTCTGATGCATCTTTTATCTAGGGTATGCACAGATGAATAAAAAAATTTTGGATAAAAAGATAAACAAATTGGGGGAACAAAGGTTAAATTAGAATCAACCAAAATATTAGTGGTCAATGAGAGGGAAAAGTAAGAGGTATGATATGTATGAATTTTTTCTGTTTTCTTTCTTTTGCTGGAATGATGCAAATGTTCAAAAAATATGATCATGGTGATGAATACCCAACTATGTGATAATATTGTGAACATTGATTGTACATCATGTATGAAATGTTTGTATGTCAAGAATGTTTGTACATTTGTATGTTAAATTTTTACAACAAATATTAAAATAAAAACTTATTGAAAGATTGATCTAGAGACTTGTTTTTTTAAAGCTTATTTATATAGCAGAGAAGCTAAGCCTACCTATGGTTATTCATAAGAGTTACTTCCAGAGAACTTCTTTTGTTGCACAAATGTGGCCTATGTCTTTCTCTAAGTCCAACTCTGCCAATAAAATTGTTATTTTCCCCCCATATGTGGAACATTACATCCAGGGGTGAAAGTCTTCTTGGCAATGTGAGATATGACTCCCAGGGATAAACTTGGACCTGGAACCATGGGATTGATAATGCCTTCCTAATCAAGAAGGGGTTAAGAATCCTAACCAATGTATCAGTGGCTGAGACAGTTCAAATAGAGGCAAGAGGCTGGACTGGAGGCTACACTTACAGAAGCTTCAGCTAGATATTGTTATTTATTATTTGTCAACCCCCAACCAAAACCATTCCTGCCAACTCTAAAGCATATGTAGGGCTTTATCTGTGGTCCTACAAAATTTCCTTGAACTATGACTACTTTCCAAAAAAAAACTACAACCTCCAGAGGAGTTTCTAGGCCAGATAAATCCTGGAACACAGAAGAGCCAGCCTCTCCAGAAAATCAACTATTTTCACCTCCCTATCCCATATTATCAATAACCTTTTTCAATGTGAGAACATTAAATTGGATGTAGCCAAAATACCCCTAAATATTGGGAGAAAGATCAAAGTATAAGGTAGAGTTACAATTCAGAGTATAGTACTTAACAAATGGGCACAACCACTGAATCATTATATTGATATTTCTGTTAGTCTCCAGTGTCTTGGAGTAGGTAGAAAAAGAGCAAAATTTTGAAATTGCAACCCATACCAAACTCTGAAATCCAATCTATAACTAAATGCTGTGGTGTGCTTTGAAATTTATTGCTCTTTTGTATATATGCTATTTTCACAATAGAAAAAAAAGATAAACCTAATTAAAAAAGCTTTTAAATCTCTAAGAGAAAAATGGCAGTCAGTTTTGTTTTCTGGTTTTCTAACTTAGTCAAATCATCTGAATAAATGAGGGTGGAATAATAACATTTAGGTATCCATGCTCATAACCAGTTGTCCACTTAATCACATATTATGAAGTAGTTACCACACAGATGTTACTACAGGAAAAGAAGGGCTAAAAATGGGAAGGACAGGGACAACTCAAATATGGCAACCAATCTGAGGCAGAAGAAGAGAACATGCAATGGCATGAGAAATTGTGCACCAGGATAGGTCCAGCAGACCCAGAGAACACAAGATTGGAGTTAAGAATTGGACAGCTACAAGAAAAAGGATTGCTCAGGTGAAGAAAATTATATAATGGATTATGAGTTGGACATGAGGAAGGGGGAGCCAATTTACCATTATTTTTGGAGCAAGAATAAGTGAAAATGGGAAGTTGAGAATATGAAAAGATTAAAGTGAAGAAATAAAACCACACATTGGTTTGTTTTTTTTTTGAGAAAATGAATCAAATAAATGGACATTTGGCTAGGCAGACATATTTAAAAAGAGAGAGTATGCAAATAAATATCAGATATGGGAAGGAGGTCATAACTACTGACAATGCAGAAATAAAGGAGATAATGAGAAGATACTATCAACAAATATATGCTAACAGGGTGTATGGGTGGTTCAGTGTTAGAATGCTCACCTTCTTTGCAGGAGAACCAGGGTCAATTCCCAGACCATGCACCCCCCAAAATATATATATTCTAACAAACTAGAAAACTTAAATGAAATGGTGAACATCTTAAAAAAGAATGAACAACAAATATGATTTGAGAAGAAATAAGAGATCTTAACAAACCAGTCATAAGAAAGTTTTGCATCAGTCTTTCAAAAACTGCCAAAAAATAAAGCCCAGAACCAGATGGCTTAACATATGAATTCTATCAACCATTCAAGAAAGAATTAGTATCAATCTGCTCAAATCCTTCAAAAAATTGAAGAGGAGAGAAAGCTACTTAACTCATTCTATGAAGCCAACTTCACACTAATAGTAAAGCCAGGCAAAGATACTTGAAGAGAAGAAAATTGCAGACCAATCTCTTAAATGAAAAAAACCCTACATTCCAAATCTCTTACCCTCAATCATTAACCATTAATATTGCAATGTACCCAATTTTTTTACCCTTTATCCCCCACCCTAATATTCATTTATTATTTGATTTCTTATGTGTCCTTATTTTTTAACTCATTTTTCCATACCTTCAATAAAGGAAGTGCCAGCCACTAGGTTTTCAAAATCACATGGTCACATTGTAAAAGCTATACAGTTATACAATCATTTTCAGGAGTCAATGTTGAAGGAATGCAGAAGAACAGTTTCAGGTTCTTCCCTCTAACCACCCCAATACACCACAAACAAATAAGGAATATCTACATAATGCATAAGAATAATAATCTCCAGGACAACATCTCAACTCTGAAATCTCTCAGCCACTGAAATTTTATTTTATTTCATTTCTCTTTCCCCCCTTTTGGTCAAGAGAGCTCTTTCAACCCATACTCCTTGTTCCTGGCTCATCCCCAGGAGTCATGTCCCACGCTGGCAGCATTATTTACACCCCTGGGAGTCATTTTCCATTTATGGGGCATGGTCAGTGAGTTCACTTGCTCAGTTGGCTTTAGAGTAAGAAGACCACATGTGAGCAATCAAATAGATTGACTGGGGTGACACTTAGGCATAACTGTCAGCAAGCTTAGCCTCATAGCAGGAACAAACCTTAAAATCAGGGGTTCAGCATAATGAAATAGTTGTCCACATAGCTTGCAGGAATATCAGAAATTAGTAAGATAGAGAAGTGTAGTATTTCCTCCTTTCTTTCCAGTTTCCCAAGGGGACGTTGCAAGTACTTTTTCATTTTCTGCCCAAATTACTCTGGGATGTAACAGGGCATCACTCTAACCTGTAAAAACTAACAAGATCATGGATCCTATCCAAGATTCCATGTAATTATGGAGTTTGAATAAGCTCACCATACAAATTAAATTAGATAATGTGCTATCTGGTTTATCATTTTTGCCCTAAATGAACACCATTCTCTTTGGTCTGACACAAAAGTTGAAGTTTTAAAATATAGACCATATCATCATTTACCTTACATTTTGATTTATGTTAGTCCTATCCAAGTCAGCTTCATCCATATCTTTAATCAAAGTCTGATCACAGTGAGTGAGTTTTAAGCAATTCAGTTGAAGTTTTTAAAACAGAAGTTAGAAAGATCTCAAAAGCTCAGAGATGATAAGTTACCAGTCATTTGGAGATGCAGAAATGAAACACCACAGAGGATGCCATTTGAAATCAGAAGCCAGGAAAGGAGGTAAGCAGAAATTGCCATATGCCTTCAAAATTTGATGGCAAAAACCCTTTGGAAATGTTAATTTCTAACTTAACAAATCCCCCTTATAGAAACGAGTCCATTCCTAGCATTCTCACAGCTTTAACAAATAAAATTAGATTTTTGTAGCAAAGAACTGTGTTGATAAGTTTGCAAATATCAAACATATTGGAAGCTTTTCAATATGATAATTGTGAGGCACTTAATAGAAGAAGCTTAAGTGGTAGAAATGTGGACTTTAAAGATATCTCTGATGATTTCTTAGGTCAAAATGATGAATGCATCCCTGCAAATTAGAAGAAGCCAACCCCATTTTTCACAGTGACAGAAAATTTGGATAAATTAAATACTGCTGCTGGATGGAAGGGAGAATTTGAATGCACTATCTGTGTACTTAGCTTAAGAGATTTACAAATTAAGTTTGGGAAATACAGTCTGGTTTCTTCTTGCAGTTTATAACAAAATGAAATAGGAAAAGAATAAACTGAGAGGTGAACTTTTGGGTACAAAGAAACAAGAAATTGATGGTATTGAAAATTCTGGGCCTCTGAATAGGGAAGCCATAGGGAATAGTGCCACACATGAGGATTTAATCAAACATAGAACAAGTCAGCCATTACAGGACAAGCCAGGATTGTAGATGGAGCTACACAGAAAGAATTTTTAGAGGGTCCTATTGTCTGATGGCTTTGATTCCTGTATGCCAAATGCCAAGTCAATGAATTTTTTCTGAAACCTGTAAATTAAATCATTGCCAGCCTAGACTAAAAGGCATAGAAAAGATGAAGATTGAAAGAAAAATGAATTCAAAGGCAGAACTATGGAAGCTGCAGTCTGACATCACAAAAGCAGAAGCCAGGAGAGCAGATTCATCCATACATGTGGAATGGATGAGCTTTCCCCAGAGGGTGTAGGTAGGCCTTCCTCCTTGATGTTTGGGAGTTTTGTGATCTTAGGCCTCAGAGAAGATGGAGTACATTCCTCTGGGATTGCACAAAGTCTGGCTGTCATTCCATTGTTTTGAAGGGGTTGAACATTTGCCCTGAAGATGGCAGGAAATCTGGGTGCCATCCAGAAGCTTGAGGAGGGTGAAGTAAAAAATATTGTCTCCAAAAGGGAGAAAAGTGAAATGAGACAAGGTGTCAATGGCTGAGAGATTCCAAACAGAGTTGGGAGGTTATCCTGGAGGTTATTCTTATGCATTAAGTAGACACCACCTTATTATTCAAGACATAATGGAGAGGCTGAGGGGAACTGCCTGAAAATGTAGAGCTGTGTTCCAGTAGCCATGTTTCTTGAAGATGATTGCATAATGATATAGCTTTCACAATGTGACTGTGTGATTCTGAAAACCTTATGTCTGATGCTCCTTTTATCCACCTTGTTAACAGATTAGTAGAACATATGGAATAAAAATAAATAATAGGGGGAACAAAGTAAAAATAAATTTAGTTTGAAATGCTAGTGGTCAGTGAAAGGGAGGGCTAAGGGGTATGGTATGTATAATTTTATTTTCTGTTTTCACTTTATTTCTTTTTCTGAATAGATGCAAATATTCCAAGAAATGATCATAATGATGAATATGCAACTATGTGATGATATTGTGATTTACTGATTATATGTGTAGAACAAAATGATCGAAATATGAATGTTTGCATTCATTTGGTGTTTTTTGGTACTTAAAAATAAAGTAAAATAAAATAAAAAACTTCCCCAGCTCCTAAAAAATAAAATTGTCTCCCCATATCCCAGTGTTTGGAGAAAGCAGAGCTGCTGCATAAGCTCTTACAAAGAGTGGGAATATCACTTTCTAAAGCCCTGAGGAAAAATAAATCTCAGGCTCTGAAATCTAATGAAGGTTGCCCTGTAGGTTTTTGTAACCATATAGGTCCAGTGACCCTATTTTCCTTTCAATTTTTCTAATGTTAACCAAATCATTTACCATATAACTGTTCCTTCTTTAAATGCTGGAAGCAAATAACTTGTTCTGAGTTTTATAATTTCAGAGCCAGAGAAGAATTTTGCCTTAGGGCTGAACATATTGGTGACTGACTTGATGAAATTTAAAAAAAAAATTTTTTTTTAGTT
>PVIY010061577.1:0-11198 GCA_004026745.1 Myrmecophaga tridactyla | reverse complement strand
GATGGGCCACTAGTGAGAATGAAAAAGAAAAAAAGACAGAGAATGCAAATGAACAAAATCAGAAATGAGAAGCAGTGCATTACCACAGACCCTGAAGAAAGAATATAAATCATAAGAAGATACATGAAAAACTATATGCCAACACATTAGACAATTTAGAAGAAAAGGAAAAATTCCTGGAAACACACAAACAAGCTACACTGACTCAGGAAGAAATAAAAGATTTCACCAAATCAATCACAAGAAAAGAGATTCAATTAGTCATCAAAAATCTTCCTACAAAAAAAGTCCAGGGCCAGATGGTTTCACAGGGGAATTTTATAATACATTCCAAAAAGAGCTAACACCAATCCTGCTCAAACTTTTAGAAATAATTGAGGAAAAAGGAATATTATGTAACTCATTTTATGAAGCTATCTTTTTAATGCCCAGACTGGAATGATATAGGACAGAAAACTACAGACCAATCTCCCTAATGAAGATAGATGCAAAAATTCTCAACAAAATACTAACAAATTGAATCCAACAACACATTAAAAGAATCACACACCATGATGAATTGGAGTTTAAACCAGGAATACAAGGATAGTTCAACCCAAGAAAATCAAATTAATGTAAAACAGCACTTTAACAAATCAAAAGGGAAAAATTGCACGATCATCTCAATTGATGCTGAAAAAGTATTTGACAAAATTCAACATCCATTTCTGATAAAAACACTTCAAAAGATAGAAATCAAAGGTAAGTATCTCATTATGATAAAGGACCTATATTACAAAACAATAGCCAGCATCAAAGTCAATGGAGAAAGATGAAAGCTTTCCCCATAAGATCAGGAATGATACAAGGATGCCCTCTGTCATCACTATTATTGAACATTTTACTAAAAGTTCTAGTGAGAGCAAACAGGCAAGACAAAGAAATAAAAAAACATCAAAATTGGAAAGGAATGAGTAAGATTTTATTATTGCAGATGTCATGATACTATACATGGAAAATTCAGAGAAATATACAACAAAGTTACTTGAGCTAATAAACAAATTCAGCATTGTAGCCATATATAACATTAATGTGTGAAAATCAATAGCATTTCTATACCCAAGCAATGACTGAAGTGAGGAGCCAGTTAAGGAAAACATTCCATTCAAAATAGCAACTGAAAGAACCAAGTACTAGAGATGTTAAGGACTTGAACACAGAGAACTACATAACATTGCTAAAAGAAATCAAAGAAGACCTAAATAGACTCCTAAACATGTGGAAAGACATTCCCTACTCATGGATAGGAAAGTTAAATTGAGTTAAGATTTCAATTCTACCCAAATTGATCTACAGATTCAAAATAGTACCAATGAAAATACCAACAACCTACTTTGAAGACTTGGAAAAGCTAGTTACCAAATTCACTTGGAAGAAAAAGAGACCCTGAATAACTAAAAGCACATGAAAAAAGAAGAACTAAGTGGGAAGATTAACACTCCCTGACTTTACACCTTAGTATAAAGACACAGTAGTCAAAGCAGCATGATACTGACACAAAGATAGGATTGGCTAATGGAATTGAATTGAGAATGCAGAAATAAACCACCAAATCTATGGTCAACTGATTTTTAACAAGACCCCTAAATCCACTGAACTGGAACAAAATATTCTTTTCAATAAATGGGCATGTGAGAACTGGATATCAATAACAAAAAGAATGAAAGAGGACCCTTACCTTACACCCCACACAAAAATTACCTCAAAATGCATCAGACACTGAAATATAACAGCTAACAACACAAAGCTTCTTGAAGAAAATGTAGGGAAACATTTTCATGACATATTAATAGAAGGTAGCTTCCTAAACTTTACGCCCAAAACACGAGCAACTAAAGAAAATATAGATAAATAGGAACTCCTCAAAATCAAATGTTTCTGCACTTCAAAAGACTTTGTCAAAAAGGTGAACAGGAGCCATCTCAATGGGAGAAAATATCTGAAAATCACACGTCAGAAAAAAAGGTTTTATATCCCATATACATGAAGAAATCATACAACTCAACAACAAAAGAACAAACAACCCAATTAGAAAATGGGCCAAACACATGAATAGGCATTTTTCTGAAGAGCAAATACAGATCACTCAAAAGTACATGAGGAAATGCTCATTTTCATTAGCTATAAGGGAAGTGCACATCAAGACTACAATGAGATACCACCTCACATTTATAACAATGGCTGCTATTAAACAAACAGGAAACTACAAATATTGGAGAGGATGTGGAGAAATTGGGGTGATTACACATTGCTGGTGGAAATTAATAATGTTACAGCAACTATGGAAGATGGTTTGACATTTCCTTAGGAAACTAAATATCAAGTTGCCCTATGACCCAGCAATAGCACTACTTGATATATACCCAGAAGATCAGAAAGCATTGGCACAAATAGACATTTGTACATTGATGTTCATAGTAGCATTATTCACAATAGCTAAGAGATGGAGACAATACAAATGCTCATCAACAGATGAGTGATTTAACAAGATGTGGTATATATGTACAATGGAATATTATGCAATGGTAAGACCAAATGATATCCTGAAGCATATGACAAGATGGATGAGCCTTGAGGAGATAATGCTGAGTGAAATAAATCAGACATGAAAGGGTATATGCTGTATGACTCCACTTTTATGACCATAGTAAAGGTAAAATTGGAGGCTTATAATAGGCTTATAATACAGACTTTGGGGGACTTAGAGATATATAGAAGCTAGAGATGTGTGAACAGTTAGCTAATGAGGTTGAACTCAAATGTAAGGAAATAGAATTGAAGGCAGTTATTTTGTGAGTTTATGACTAATATTCCCACATTGAAGGTGAACATGATTGAAAGGGATTGTATAGACCTATGTGTCCCACTGATTAACACTAGAAATATAAATATGTTCCTCTAAAACTACATCAATGGTATAATTGGTGTACAAAGAATGTTTGAGTCCAAGATACCAGGGGATAACTGCTGTTGCATGCTATGGGCTATATTTGACAGGAAGACATCAGCAGCACCACAGCAACAGCAGGGTGAATAATGGGGGGAGGACAAGAGTGAAGGGGAGGTTTAGATTTCCATTTTGTGAGGGTGTGTTTTATTGATTATCTTTCTCTTGGGAATAATGAGATTATCTAAAGTTGAGGGTGTTGATGGACTGTGGACTTTGGACATTATACATGATGCCTAAACAATGCAGGTGGCTGAAGGATGTACTGACAGAGAAGTAGATTGGTGAATAATGGTGTATACATATGATCAAATATTGTGCTTCTACAAAAAGAAATGAAGTTTTGAGGCATGCAAAGATGTGAATGAACCTGTGTGACATTTGGTGAGGCAAAATAAGCCAGGAATGAAAGAACAATTATTGTATAGTCTCCTTTAGAAATTGCTTATAAGAAAACAGTGACCTAGACTGTAAGCTCTTATAGCAGACAAATTTAGTCCACAGTGGTAAATATTATTTCTGGATTTTGAGAACATGTTTTGTATATCTATAACCTGGTATCCACAATGTTAATACCCATGGTGTGTGCTGAAACTCCTGTGAAACCATTACCATGCCCCATAATCATCCGACTCTACTTGATAAAGTGCTTTCACTTTGAAAATCATGTCTGCTTACTTCTTACAGTCTCAGCTGAGCACAGTGGAGGTTGGTGTCTCTACAGCATGAATTATTATCTTTCACAAATTTTGATTCCCACCAAGATTAACAAATGCAGAGCTTATTTTTTCCTTGCCAAGTGATTTAAGATATTTGAAATTTGGTCTCTATATGAAAAATTGAGTACAAATATTTGTGCTACCTTATTCTCAGGTTTAATAAGAATTTATAAAAAATTTACACATGCTCATATGCCCATACACCCACACTTGAATTGTAGACATTATGCAGGTTATCTATGTGATTTGAAATTTGACACTTTTCCAATATATTTAAGCACTAACAATGCTACAAATCTCTTCTGAAGAAAACATTCTCAGTTCAGTTTATTCACTTCTGTGTCTACTATAACATATCATTTTTTTCATCTTGGGCAGAATATGTTTTACAAATAACTATGTGGACAACTTTTTACTTATGTTTCAAGAGGTCAGCTTCAGCAGTGTTCATGATATAACAAATCCTGTTTAAAACATTGAAGTTCACATCACAGAGGAAGATTAAACTACTCTTTACCTTGCTTTTGAGCCCATCACAATACTCAGCTTAAAGAAAGAATATTGAGTTACTCTACATTTGAATGTGAACTTGTCCTCAATTTCTATAGCCAAGTTGTGCTTTATTCATATATATATATATCTTCACCCTGAATTACCCAGGCTATTTCTTCTGAAAACATTGTTTGAAACAAATATCATTGTTCCAACATATTTTGATTTTTCTATTTCAAGACTGCTCATATGCACATTTGCAATAATCATATAGTATCATTTTTATTCTGATTTTCACTTATAATTATTATAAGCACACTCTTATGTTGCCCAAGTTTTCATATTTAATTATCAATTTAATGGTATGATAAGCAATATTTGATTTTATGTTCCCAGTCCAAACAACATAAAATAAAATGTTAAGGAAATATGAACTAGATTCCCCATAAATTATTGTGACATTATGTTCTTTCTAATTTTTACTCTTATAAATAACAATATTACTAACAACTTCGGAATAATTTTCCAAATCCTATGTTGTTGCAACTATTGGCTATTTTTATTGTTATTGATATATCATAAAAACTCTTTTGCATATTATTGTTTACATTTTAAACTATTTTATTACTTAATAATACATGATCATGATGAAATGCTTAAGTAAACAGAAGGGTGAAAAGTAAAATTGAAATCTGTCTTTCAATCTTTTGAATTGGTACCCTATGTTCTAGATATAACAAGTTTGTTTCTCATACAGCCTCCATAAATTTTCTGTAAGTATTTTGCAGATGTGTATATATCTCTATATTTTTATCTACAAATCAGGGCAATATTGCAATTAATGTTATGCAGAAAAACTCATAGACATGCAAAAAACAGGCTACTTGTGATGTTATCCCACTGTCTTGCTAAATTATATGTATATATATTACAAAATTATTATAAATTTAACACTTTTATACATTTATATCTACAAATATTTCCCTTCTGAGAATCATTTCTTTTATATCAATGCATTTATGAATCCTGTAATTAAACTGAAGATGAATAGTAATCTAACAAAATAGTTATGTGTCCTTGTTAAAAATTCACTTGCTGAAGCCAGATGACCTGAGTTAAAATTTCAGCTCCACTATGTACTAGATGTGATATTGATCAAGTCAAATTAACCAAAATCAAGGTTATAGTGAAGATTAAATGAATAATAAAAACATCTGGCTCATAACAAACAGTATGTATGTCTCAGCCTCTGCTATTTTCATTATTGTGGTATTGCTTTTTCTTTCTTTTCTTTTTCTCTTTTACTGTCATTGTTTTTGTTTGACACAGTCCAGTTTCAGTTTTCTCAATTTTATTTAGTCTACTGTTTCATATTATGCAAAATTATCATATTCTGTTTTCTTACATATTACCATGATTATCTTTTGTTTCATATGTTGAATAAAAATTAGCTGTAGCAATTGCTAGGAATGGGGAAAATACCCACTTCTTCCTAACATCTTAATGAGTTTTAGGATAAATGTGTAGAGGATCATTAATTCTAGGAGATACCATTTGAGAAGAATTAGAAGAGTAGAAACCACCTGCAGACAGAGGAGTACAAATTCCTAAATTTTTGTAGAGGTTGGGCAGTAAGGAATTAAAATTATGTCAGAGCTAAGCTATAACTTTAATGGAACAACATAAGCTTCCATACCAGGTTCTCTGAGATGTAAACCTTGAAATTTTTGATGAGAGCTGGTGAGCACAGTGATCAGAGCCTGGAACTGGAAGTTACACTGCCAAGACACAACCACACCTCATGGTACTTCAGAGGTGTGATTTTAACAAGTCTTTTGATATCTGTATGTTTTATTGTATTCACCAGTAAAGCAGAAATAATAAAATCCTCTACATTTCAGGGTTATTCTGAAGGTTAAATAATTTAATATGAGTGAAACATACAGATGAGGCAGGTACCCTGTTCCTGCAATATAAAAATGGTAACCATTGACTTTCCAAGAGGCACTGTAAACTTCTGAAAACATGAATTCAATTTGTCCATGTGCCCACAATGTGCAAAACTATATTAGACATTAATTTCATTTGTGGAGTTGCACACATGGGAGAACTAGTGTTCTCATGGTGATCAACAGCTAGGAAGGACTTTTATGAAAGATTTATTTTTCTTTACATGGACAGGCACTGGGAATCAAATCCAGGTCTCTGGCATGGCAGTGAGAATCCTGCCACTGAGCCACAATTGCCCACCCTGAAAGATTTTTAATAAAGAAAAAAGCAAAAGAAAAGAATAAAAATTGCAGAAGTGTCAATACCAGGGGTCAGTGATCAGAGGAAAGTAGAAATTTCTTTGTTTTGAAAGTTTGATAACCATATACATATAAATCCAAAGAATTAGGGGATTTGAATGAGAAAACATAAATCAAAGGTTTGATGGAAATTACCCAGCACTAACCTCAACAGGAAGATCAATATGAAACCTCCAGTTTCACCAGACTACAGTTGTGGTAGAAAAGCTTGGGAAAACAAGTTGTCTTCACAGGCAGAGTCTGTAAAACCAGGTTATGAAGGTTTGATATTTTCTATTGGTAATGCAGAAAATATGGAGACACAGAAATGGAAGGGCAACTTTTATTAAGATTTCATGAGCAACCAAAAATAAAAAGTTGGCAGATTTCTTTAATGGGATTTAGCTATAATTGTCTTCATAGAATTTAGTTCAATTTGTTTTTTGAAAAAATATTTGATAATGTGCCTATCTCCACAAGGTGTCAGGCCCTATAAATAACTTCTGTCTTTCTATTTCTTTGATTTTGAGCCAAGTGAGTTATTTGTGGTGGCAACAGAATTAAGAATGGCCCTGCATGCATTCCACAGGTGACTCATCAGTGTCTCCAGACTTCACACTTCTCTCCCTAAAGAAGAATGAGAGCTTGCTCACTCACTCTCCCCATGATAGCATGACAATGTTAGAGTCCAAGATCTGAATGATGGTCTTCTCTCCACCTAATATGACTTATGAAATTAGTCGAATTAGCTTATGTCTAAGTCTGAGTGCATGATTTGAAAAATGGGTGGACTCAAGAAATAAATCTCTCTCTTCAGTTTTGAGTATCATTTTCTATTCCTAAAGTTGGGAACATTATAATTCATTTCACATAGTAGTTAGTACTTATTAAACTTTAAGTAGAATGTCACTTAATTTAGTGGAAAAAAATAGTACTTTGGGCAAATACCTATATTTGTTTTACTGTGAGAATTATTAACGTGCATACTTTGGGCTGAAATTTCATCATTCTTAATTTACAAATAGTCACTGGGAATTATTTTCGTGGATTTTCAAAGGGCTTTTTTGAAATATGTATTCTAGGAATCTAAAGAGGGAAGAACAGCAGAAATTTAGTGATTCTCACTTTTCACTCCTTCTCTCCCCTCTCTATTTTCATTCCCTTGCCATCCCATGAAAAGGAAAAGAGAATTTGAAATTTAGTGTTTGGGATAATGATCATGACTTGCAAAACCCTTAATTCCTTGCCCTAATCATTGTTCCACTTTTCCTCTGGATGATTCTGCTTAAGCGAGTACGAGCAAAGACTTACACTTGTACTCAAGTACACCTGCTCTCAATCCCTGAATTATTTCCATAGCTCAGAGCAGCTGAATGTCCTCTTCTCTACGATAGCATCAAATCTCCATTTCTACCTATAGAGGGAGCATGCAGTTAGTACTGCAACTCCTCATGGAACCTTCCTAGATTTCTCCAAATAACTGTCTCCTTACTGGCTAACCACTGCTCAATAACAAAAAAAATTTTTCATTAAATAATGTAATCTCTAATTCTACTCTCTCATTTTTGTTAAGCATATTTTGTCTATTTCATCCTACATTTTATCTTAAGTGATGCAAGTCAGTGTTTTTCTCTTTTGTGTTCTTCAGGCAATGGCAGAGGGCTGAGTTTGGTGAGAGCTGGCACAGTGTGTCCAGGCCCACAACTCAAGCCTCCATGCTCATGGCAATCTCCTCCTAACAACCTCCCCTCACTGCCATGTAAACATGAGACTCCTGCCAACCAGGCAGAACTAGTAAAACCAAAAATCATAGACAGGTAAGGTAGGAAGACATTGCTATAGTCAGCAGCTGGACAAAAGTCAGCATTTTAAAGGTATATTTGAAAAGTAATAGTGAGGGATAGTGGTTAGTGAATGATGAAGGGAGAAAAAGTGTCACTGTGAGCAAGAGTCAGAAAAGCAAAGAATCAGGAGATGGGACAGGGAAAAATGCAGAGGGACAAAGTAAATCAGAAACCATTCTAGGGATAAAAATTCCTGAGTGCTTTTGGCCATCTGTACGTGTGACACCAAACGTTGCTGTCCAACTATATCCCTCTCCTTTTTCTGACATTAACATTTGCTTAACGTTTGCAACACTTCTATCTCCCTCCTTTTGCTCTCATTTTAATCAAAATTGGTGTGAGATAGATCAGCATCAACAAAGCCCAGTGAAAGTGGAGAAGCCTGGAAACATCAGAATCTTCACATCACTGTGAGAAATTGTCCCAGAATTTTACAGTCCTCATGAACCACAACTAGATGGTGTCAACTTCTCTAAAATCATTTCCTAAAATTTGAGGCAAGGAAAAGGAAACATTTCAGTTGAACCTATATACTTACCTTTCTTCTTGCATGCAAAGAGATGACATGACATCCAATAGAGAGCCCATAGTTTTCTCTTTTCAATTCTGATTTACTTGGAAGATAAATCATGCACAATGCATTACAACTAGCAAATTATACTTTAGAAAAAGTCACTATTGCTTTATGTTTCAGGAGCTATGGGGAGGGAATATACCCACAGAGAGCCAACCATTCCTAGAAGGCTTTAGTAGATCCTATGAAAGAAGCTGTGACACTGGTAGGAAAAAAGTAAAGTTTATACTGCTGTTCTTAGAAATTCTAGGAAAAACAGATATGATTCCAACCATTCTTGATAGAAACATCTCTGAAATCAGCTCTATTACCCCAAAACATCCCCTGACAGCACAGATCAATTAAAAATTTCTTCTTCCATCAATTATTTATATGGATATCACAAAATTCACAAAAGCCCAAAACTTCCTTTTTGACTCCAAAGGTCCAAGATTTCCACTCTTCCACTCCTATACCTGGAGGATTTGCTCAGTGAGCTATCCCAGGCAAGAAACAAAAGGCAGATTTCATCCTCATAATCTTCATCCCCTCCTCTCCTACCCTAAAGGACACCTCCCATTTCAGTAAGCAGGCATTCATGTCACCATATCTCTGCCCCATTGCACCCACATACTCTACTCAAAGGAAAGGGATACCTTCAAACTCATATTGAGAGGTAGACTACTAAAAGTTACCAAAGGCTTTGTAAGGCAAGACGATTCTGATAAATATATGTGATATCATGGAATTCTGACTCCATCACTTAAATTCTGGGAGTGCAGCAAATTTATTTACTTCCCCTACTTTCCTACACCTGTTACATTAATTAGAATAATTGTTATTAATGTTAATGATCCTACTTACATGGCTAGAACATACTACAATTTAAATAATTTAAATCAAAATGGTTTGTTAAAATTTCTATAATTTCTAAAACATTTCAGTAGGTTATTTGGTAAAGAAAGGAAAGAAGAAAATGAAAAGTAAAATTGCATAAATGTTGTGATAGTTATCTTCAGGTATTAACTTGGCCAGGTGATATCGCCACATTTTTTGCTTTTTGTGGGTTTAAATCAACAGCATGTGAAATTCATCTATGGCTGATTACATCTGCAGTTGGCAAAAGGAAGTGCCTTTCACAGTGAGTGATATATAATTTAGTTAGCTAGAGGCTGAAAAGAGTGATCAGAAGGGAGCTCAACACAGCACAGCCCAAGTAAGTCAGCATACATTATCTCAGCACAGATGTTTGGAGAGGCAGAAAGGAATCAACCCAGGGAAAGCTGTTGGAATCCAGAAACCAGACAAGAAGTTCAGCAGATGTCACAGTGTGCCTTCTTATGTGACAGAGAGCCTCAGATGAAAGGTAGCTGCCTTCTCTAGGAAAACCTATAAATTTGTAACTAAATAAATCCCCTTATTAAAAGCTGTCCCATTCCTGGTGTGTTGCATTTTGGCAGCTTTAGCAAACTCAAACAGATGTATTTGTAAATCAGATTCCTTAGGTATGATTTAAAGAACATACTTAAATTTCAAGCACACACTTTGATAAGATTTTACAAATGTATAAACAAATGTAACCATTATCAGAATCAAAATATAGACAATTTCCATTATTCCAAAAAAGAATCTTCATGCCCCTATGCAGCCAAACTTTTTTTATGGTTTTTGGCATCACTTCTTTCATTGACAGGCAAATGTTTTTTTTTTTATTTTAGTAATGAGGAAACAAAAAACAACAATGGAAAATTGTTTTCCTACCAAGGTGGCCAGAATCTTTCTACATAATTCTGTAATCCCCAGGTGCCTGTTAGTGTTGAAACAAACTGAGGAAGGATGAGCTTGAGATTAACAATGTCAACCAATAGTGCCCTAGTAACAGTGGCCATCTCCACAGAAAAATGAGAACTTTATTTGAGGACATCTTGTGCCATTATCTACTTTAGCCCTGACTATACATATAAATCAGAATAGAGTGACCTAAAATCTGGTGCATTAGGAATGCACTTGACAGAATCATTTGATCCTGAAGTGATGCAATTTACAGTACCTGTTCTAGTTTGCTAGCTGCTGGAATGCAACACACCAGAGACTGATTGACTTTTAATAAAAGGGGATTTGTTTCATTATTTATTCAGAGGAAAGGCAGTTAACTTTCAACTGAGGTTCTTTCTTACGTGGGAAGGCACAGGATGGTCTCTGCTGGCCTTCTTTCCAGGCCTCTGGGTTCTAACAATGTTCCCCAGGGTGATTTCTTTCTTCATCTTCAAGGGCCTGGGCTGAGCTGCAAGTGCTGAAATAAGATATGCTGAGCTG
>PVIY010061576.1:0-11195 GCA_004026745.1 Myrmecophaga tridactyla | reverse complement strand
CAGGCAATGCAATCCTATCTTGTTCCGGCAAAGCAGGGAGTTGAAAATAGTTGGCAAACATCACAGTGAATACTAAATTAAACATTTCTAAAGGAAAACATCAACAATTCTGAATTATCTACTGTTTTGTTTTATCTTTCTCATGAAAGTGTTTTATTGGGTCCTGGCAAGGAAAATAGGATTAATATTTATGAGTAAATACTATGTACTGTGCTTTGTGTTTGGTTTACCTTCTAGCATCTTTATTTAAGTTATCATCATTCATTAGGAAGAATTACTTCAAGACTCAGGAATAGATAGACTTGGTACTGTAAAGGTAGGGAAATTGGCCCCAGGCACAGAGCATCTTTAAGTTTCCCCTTTGTTTTTAGTTTCCTTGGCTGCTCAAGCAAATACCATGCAATGGATCAGCTTTAACAATGAGAATTTATTTGCTTATGGTTTAAGACTGGGAAAAAGTCCAAATCAATACATTACCAAGACAATGCTTTCTTTCCAAAGACTGTGGTTTTCTGGAGCTGGCTACTGGCAATTCTTGGGCCTTAGCTTATCACATTGCAAGGCACATGAAGGCATCTCCTGGTCTCTCTCCTTCTCTTCCAGGTACTGTTGATGTTCAGCTGCTTGCTTCCTGTGGCTTTCTCTTTGTCTTAATTTCATTCTGCTTATAAAGGACTCCAGTAATAGGATTAAGACCATTTTGATTGAGGTTGTCACATCTTACCTGAATAACCTCATCAAAAGGTCTACAATGTGTTCACACCCACAGAAATGGGTTAGATTTAAGAACATATATTTTTTGGATAACGTACAGCTTCAAAACACAATACCCTTTATCTTTATATTACAGGTATAGTCCCATTGTGCAGTATCCCACCTGACTTTGTTTCCCTAACTTTTTCCTCTGACACTTTGCTTTTGTCCCCAGTATTACCTCCTCCAACTTTATTAGCTGGGTGTGGAATGAGTTGCTACAAAGTTTGTTATGGTCACATTAGCTCAGGCATTACATATAGTCTGAATAAATGACCACTTTATTACTTACAGAGCACAAAGGTTCCAAAAGATCAGGGGAAGGGTCTGGTGGCTTGGAGCTATGTACCCTAGAAAAAATATGTTCTTAGACTTAACACTCCATTCCTGTGGGTGTGGACCCTTATAAAAAGGACCTTTGGATGAGGTTACTTCAATTAAGGTGTGGCCCAGGTGGATGAAGATGGGCCTTAATCCTATTAAAGGCCTTTTAGGGAAGGTCATAGAGAAAGCCAAGGGGAGCAGCAAAAAATCTGATCAGTGGAACCTGGAAGAGAAGGGAGAAACCAGGAGAGGCTCCCATGTTCACTGCTATGTGACAGAAAAGCCAAGGACCAAGTATCATTGGCAGCCAGCCCCAGAATGCCACAGTCTTCTGGAAGAAAGCTTTGCCTTGATGGCACCTTCATTTTGGAATCCTTACAGCCTCAAAACCTCAAAACCACGAACCAATACATTCCCATTCTTTAAGCCAACTCATTGCATGGTATTTGCTATAGCAATGAGGGAACTCAAACAGAAGGGGTCCTGCTGTGGCCAGTCCCCAGAAAGGCAAACTGTTCTGGCTAAGGTTGGTGGATGGTGGTTCTGCATGCCATGCTTCACGTCACAGATGAGGGACACCTGTGCTGCCTGAGTGTTGGGATTTTATACATCTCAGGGGGAACAGAAAGCATGTGTCAAACAATCATTGTGCAGGGTTTCCTCTTTAGCTACTTGCTCCCAGTTTTGGTTTCAGGTACAGTTGGGCTGTTCCATTTATGAGTAGATTGTTTTTTCATGGTTGAGATCTAATGTCTCCCCAAGGCTGCTTGCAGTTTCTTTCAAAAAAAAAGTAACATACCACACCTCTGTGCAAACAAGCATGAAAGGAAATGCAGGGGGAGAGGGGGAGGTGAGAGATGGGAGATAGCCTCTGAGTGTGTCCATAACTCCTTGGTAATCTTATTTATGGCAGTGGCAAGGGCCTAGATTAATCATTAGATGTCACAGTACAAGATAATCTATATTAATCTTATACTGTTCACGTCCTCTTTCTGTATTCTTGCTTTATCTTGAAATCAAAGTCTTGCCTTTTATGCCTCTTGATTCATTTGTGCCTGTATTGTCCTTGGTACCTGACTCCCTGTTTGGATTTTGCTAATTATTTAAATTTCTCTTAAATAGAAGACATATATTTTAGAGCCCCAGTCTCAGTGCTTCTAACCATGTTCATTAGGATGCCAATTGCCTAGATGTTCATGTATTGTCCTATTACCTGATTTTAGCAACTCTCCTCATTCTTGGCTCTATTCATGTTGATCCGTTTGGTCTCAAATCCTAGAAATCCCTGAACTGTTTTGCACAATAATGACAATAAGCAAAGTTTTCAAACACAGAGAAATCTATGTAGGGTCAGCAGTGAGTACTGTATCACCATTAGCTAATTAATTGGCCCACAAAATGATCTTTAGCATGCAAGTACAGGAAATAACAAGCCATCACATATATTTCTTCACTGACTTATTAATGCGGTAAATTATATTTATTGCTTATGGAACATTAAACAATCCTAGATTCCTTTTGGTTCAGGTTTTGATTATTAATTTATTGTATTGTTCATTTTGCAAGTTCACCCCCCTTAAGTTTCCCCCATCCATATGAAAGTAAAATTGGCCTCTATTTTTTTTTCTTTTGGTGATCGTTGTGACGTCTAGAGAGCTTTAGCCCAATGTATAGCTAGGAAGGGGAAAATCAGGCAGTGAGCTACTTCAAATTTAATCTTATTTAGCCTAAAAAGAAATTATGCAATGGAATCAGCTCACAAAGTGTCTCTTACTCTGATGATTCTGGCACTAAGAAACAGAGAGAGCTGGAAAGAAAGTGTGCCAAAGGGATCACAGCGTCGAGAACCTGCCCTCCAAATCAGGCAGAAAGAAAATACCATGCACTGGCAGTGGCAAATAAAATGTTCTTAAACTTGACCATGATGGTTAATTTTATGTATCAACTTGACTACTTTATAGTATCCAGTTATTTAGTCAAACACCAGCCAAGATGTTGCAGTGATGGTATTTTGTGGATACTCTTGTTTTTACCTTTGAAAAGTGGGTAAGCCTCACACAATCAGTTGAATACCTTAAGGGCAATAACAGACGTTTAAAGAGAAAGGAGAAATTCTTCCTCAAGACTGCATCACCTTCTCTCTCAGTTTCCAGTCTTTCCCTATGGATTTCGAATCCTCCCCTGTGGATTTTGAACTTGCCATCTCCCACAATCACATGAAATGAATTGTGTGAACCAATTCCTTTAAAAAATCATATAAACACGTTTGTATATGTATATGCATATCTCTAATTGCTTCGATTTCTCTGGAAAACTCTGAATGATACATTGACCAATTATAAAAATCCTTGTATTATTTAAGGGTGCAGTAAATAAAGGACAAGAGAAAAGTCTTGGATTCCTCTAGATTTTGACCTACCGCATTGTCATGCAAAAACAGCAGACACATTTCTTCAGAACCCAGAATATTGTAAATCACATCTTAGATACCCACCCCCACCAGCTGTTTTGAGCCTTTGTATTTCATGGGAGTGAATTTCAAGTTCATCTCTCTGGACTCAGCTGGATTGCAGACTTGTTAATGGATGTCTCCTAGACCCAATCTTGTATCATACAGATTATGTGGGTTAAAACATGAATGGGTAGATATAAAATGTTTAATAACTCAGATGCAGTATGAATTTATTTCTTACTCTTGTCAACAGTTAACATCAGGTCTGTGGCAGTGGGATTAGGCACAGTAGCATGAGAAATGGTGGATGGTCTGCCCACACCGTTATCTGCGACCAGACTGACCAGGCTTTGCATCATCAACATCTGGCTTCTGCCTTGTTGTCGGACATTGGCATCTATCCAAAAGAAGGGAAAAGATCATAGGAAATTATTATGCGGGAGATGTTTATGGGCTAAGCCTGAGCGTGGCACATATTACACCTGTTCAAGTATCATTGGCTGGAAAGGAAGGGGGAACTGTGGTGTATACATATAATGGACTACTGAACAGCCACAAGAAGGAATGAAGTTGTAAGGCATGTACATGACTAGGTGAATGAAACTTAAGGACTAAATGTTAAATTAAATGTTAGAAACAAAGGGACAAATATTATTGTGTCTCACTCATATGGACTAACTATAATATACAAACTCCATGAGTTGAAGGGGAGAGCATGGGTTATCAGGTTAGGGCCTACTGTAAAGGGTCCCAGATTGTAAGCTCTTATAGCAGTCACATATATTCAGGAGTTGTAACTGTTAGTTCTAAATTCTGAGATACTGAGCTGTTTGTATATAACCTGGTCGTTTCCAGAAACTTTGAGTATTTATATGACACCTGAGACTCAGAGTCAGAGCTCTGAAACTATGAATGTCAGCAGTACCCCATACAGGAACTGTTTAAAAAGTTGAAAAAGTATTGGGATTAAGGTAATTCAGAACACAGGGGAAAGAAGACATTTCCTCTATCTTAGAACTTCACCTAATCTTTGAGAGCAAAGGAAGAAAGGTTTATTTTGTACAAAACATAAATTTTCTGCAGCACATAATCTAACTCAACCTGTCTGGATAGATCATTTAAACAAGCCAAACACATGAAGCCCAGAATAAGAATGAGGGCTTTAAACCCTGTATAGTTTATTGTAATGCCTGGATTCATCCCTGAATATATTAAGCAGATAATCGAAAAGTATTGGCAAAGTCCCTTGAAGAATGGAAGAAAAAATATGGAACTATTAAACTTACCACCGGGAAACTCTAGATACCATGTCAAACATTAGGGACATCCAAATCAATAAGCCAAGCCCTTAATCTTGACACTTGCTCTTGTGAAGCTTATATATGTAGCAGAGTTTAGTCTACCTATAAATATGCTTAAGAATTACTTCCAAAAAATAAAAAAATAAAAATAAAAATAAACAAACAAAAAAAAGAATTACTTCCAGAGGACCTCTTTTGTTGCTCAGATGTGGCCACTCTTTCTCTAAGCCCAACTCTGCAAGTGAAATCATTGCCCTCCCCCCTATGTAGGACATGACATCCAGGGGAGAAAGTCTCCCTGGAAGTGCTGGACATCTCCCAGGGATGAGCCTGTCCCTGGCACCATGGGATCAACAATGTCAACCTGACCAAAAGGGGGAAAAGAAGTGTAACAAATAAGGTATCAGTGGGTGAAAATGTTCAAATAGAGTCAAGAGGCTACTCTGGAGGTCATTCTTACTCAAAACCATTCCTGCCAATCTTAAAGATCACCTAGGGCGTTATATAAGATGCTACATTGGTTCCATGCACTAGGGTAACTTTCCAGAAAACTACAACCTCCAGATGTGACTCTGGACTTGACAATTCCTGAAATGCAGAAGGGCCAGTCTTCCAGAACATCAGCTACTTCCATCCTGCAATCCATTATTGTCAACAGCCCCTTCCAAAATGAAAAACTTAGAATGGGCATAGCCCAAATACCTGTAAAGAGCAGAAGAAAGATCAAAGATGATGGTGTATTTATACAGAGAAGGTTGGGTTTAACAAATGAGTATGATTGCTGAATCATTATATTGATATTTCATTTAATCTCCAGTGTCTTACAGCAGCTAGTAGTAAAAACCTAAAAATGTGAAATTGTAACCCATACCAAACTCTGAAATTTATTCTACGACTAATTGTTGTGATGTGCTTTGAAATTTATTTCTTTTTTGTATATATGTTATTTTTCACAAAAAATTTAAAAAGTCGATTGTGATGATAAATGCACAGCTATATGATGATATTGTGAATCATTGATTGTACACTTTGGATGATTACATGGTATGTGAATATATAATATGTAACAAAAATAAATAAATAAGAGGGGATATGATGCAGAATGTGGCTTTACACTGTCTAAGTTTGTTTGATGCCTAGCTCCATTACTTATTAAATGTGTAACCTTGGCCAAGTTATTTAATCACTTATTTTCTTGGTTCCTCAATTTATGACTGTAAAAAGGAACAATAATAAAGACTAATAAAGTTGCAGTGAAGATAAAATGAATTAATCTGTAAAATAAGTATAATACTATTACTTACCTTATAGACTTTTAAAGAAATTAAATGAAATATACAAAACACTTAGAATTGTGCCTGGCATGTATTAAGGCTCAATAAATATTAGCTATTACTATTAATTATTCTTTCTATGTCTAACTTCTCTCAACTTTAAGATGGAGATAATAATAGCACCTCTCTCAAGGTTTGTAAAGGATTAAATGAGAAGTATTTAGAACAATGCCTGGATAGAGTGAGCATTCTATTAGGGTTGGCCATTATGAGTTTGATGATGATGCTGATGATGATGCTATTGTGTCCTCCCTATTGCAAATTCCTTGGTGACAAATACTTTTTCTTACACAACTTTCTATCCTGCAGTGATTCAAACAGTGCCTCGTATATGAGTCCTTCAATAAATAGCTGTAAAAGCAAAAAAAATTTTTGAAAAAGTTATCATATTGCAACTAGTGATATGAATGAAGCTGATCTGGGTAGGGCTAAGGTAAATCAGAATACAGGGCAAAGGATGATGTCATCTATATTTTAAAATGTCAACTACAGTGTGAGACCAAAGGGAGAGGTGTTTATTTGGTGCAAAATTTGTATTTTGGGTAGTTCATTACCTAATTTAACTTGTATGGTCAGTTTAGTTGAACACCATAAGTACATGGAATCTTGAATAGAGCATGAGACCTTCTTGGTTTGTACAGGTTAGTGTGATGCCCCGATATATCCTAGAGCAATTTGAGCAGTTAATAAAAAGTATTTGCAAAGTCCCCTTGGGAGACTGGGGAGAAAGGAGGAAATATTCAAGTTCCACATTTGGGGAATTCCTGACATTCTCGCAAGCAGTCAGGACAACCAAATCAATAGGTTGAGCCCTCAATCTTGAGGTTTGCCCCTATGAAACTTATTCCTTTTTCCAAAATGTTTCCTCTTTTAAAGGATTCCGCTAAACTTATCAAGGACCACATGGAATGGGTGGAGTCACATCTCCCTCTAATCAGAGGTTAATACCTACAGTTGGGTGCATCACATCTTCGTGGAGATAATCCAATCGCGTTTCCAACCTACAGTGCTGAATAGGAATTAAAAGAAATGGCTGACTCCCTAAGATGGATCAGGACTAAAATATGGCTTTTCTAGAGTATGTAATCCTTTCCTACCAGCACACCTCAGAGCACATGTTTATTCTAAGCACTGTTTATTGCCCCATTACCATCATGTTCTATAACTGCATGTTCTTTAAACTTTTGTTTATACTTTCCCAGATCATAAATTACTTTTTTCCCACAAGGTTGGAGTTAAACACTACCCAGAAGATAAAGGCTATTTTGCCATTTTACTCACTTTTTTAGTGATTGTATGAAAACATATCCAAGTATTTTACAGGAAAGCTTGATAAAGATAAAAAGTATTGGACTTCCGTGTGAGGGGGAAGGCCTTGAATTACAGCCTGCCTTTGTAAACTGATATATGGATCTGGGTAACATCGCTCATGCTTTGTAACTGCTTTGAGATTCAGCATGTTGCTTCCATAAAACAGAAATAATACCATATCTATCCTTTATCATTGTTTATTAAGCTCAAAAGGAGTTAAATGCCCTTAAAAGATTTGTCAATTTTATTTATTGAATTGTATCTGTATGTAGTATATAGCATATTCAATATGGCTTAGAAACAAGTTACTACAAATTTTTTAAAATTTAAATAAGTTAGTGAGAAAGTTAGAATAAAGGGAAATATGATAAAATAAATGTTTTTAGAGAATGTGTGCTTCTGGCTAAGCTGGAGTAACAAGGACTGAATTTATCTCTTGGCCTGAAAAAAAACCCAAATAGGATAATATATATGAAATGATGCTTTTCTTGAGACTGGATAGAAGCCAGGATGGGCAGTGATCCCTGAGTGATGGGAACTAAATGAAGTGACCTATAAGATTGCTCCAGATTACTGCCTTGAGAGAGTTTCCAGACTACAGTGTAGGGAGAGGGAACCCAGACAGAGCCTGGCAGACTCCGTGAGTTGAGGAGAGCTGAGGGAGTGGGATTAGAGCTGAGAGTTTGGGGAGCTCAAAATTCACCTGATAGAGAGGCGGGTCACATACATAAAGGAATCTAGAGATCCTTAGCAAGTCCTTCTCGAATGTTCACCTGAGATCTGATCAGTACCTCTATTTGCAGAAATATTACAAATCTGAATAAAGAACCACCCAGAGGAATTAATAGGTATTCACACCCAAGATTCACACAGGGTTGGGAGTAGTGCCTGGTCTCACCAGACAGACTAGAAAACCTCAAGATATATGAATGGGTCATTGGCTAGACACAGAAGGGTCTTGCTCCAGCGGTGGAAAAACAGTTGGGTATAATTTCTCTAGGCAGATATACTTTATTCTTTTGGGTCCATTTAAGGGACAGTTAATTTAATAGATATGTTGATTCGTTGAGGTATATAAATGTCTTGTTGCGGAGCTAAACTGTGTGCTTGTTGACTTCTACTGCCACTGACCCGTGTAAAGTATGACACCCTGTATGGCCAATTGAATGTTTTTAGAAAGTCCAAATATGGATTGTATGGCAGTAAGAATTAAAGAGTAACATCATCAGCTTGGCCTCATTTCTTCATCATTATCCAGAATCCCCTGCTGATCAACTGAAGTTTCAGCCTGGACCCGACTCTGAGACTGATCTATTCAAATGGCATTAGCCTACTTTTTCTGCTGGAACATTAGTTTTGTGTTTTTGGCACTCCAGTGCTCATCCTCAGGCATCTATCTTGACTTACAGTGTCACCTTTCTCCAAGTTCATGACTTCCAGTTGCTTTAGTACTGGTTCTGGTATTGTTTTGATCCCTATTCTTGCAAGGTCTTCTCTCCACCCCTGAATCCAAACTTCTGATCTCTAAAACTGTCTCTGCAGCAGTGAATCTCATTGGAAAACATGTTGGATAAAAACAACTCCTTCTCCCGGTTCCAGGATACCACCTGCTGAGATATGTCCTATGTGATGATTCACCATAGTTGTAAACCCCAGCGATGCATACTTTCTGAATCACAACTGAACTTTTGTACATTCAGAATGGCTCGCTCACTTGTTCAACTTCTCACGTGGAAATACTGTTCATGCCTACTGAGCCCACTTCGTCAAGACCTGCTTTTCTTCTTCTCCCTGCTTATTCTTTGTGAGACCAAAAATTATCAATCTTTAAGTAGGAACAAAATTACTAAAAGCATCATGGTCTGGACCTGTAGCAGGGAATCCCAGTAGACATATTGAACTATTTCTAAATTTTCAAATTAAAAATTAATGGGATTTTTTTTTGTTGTTTTGACCAATGACCAAAAACATAGTCTAACTTCAATCTGCACTGTATTAATCACTTTTGACATTCTAACATGGTACGATTGATCTCTTCTTTCCAGAGACTCAAAATAGCAACCCCACTATTTTTGGTATCATATATGGCATGATAATGTAGAACAGTAAGCAATGACATGGTGCTTTGAAAAATGTTGGTGGAGTTAATAACAACTTTAAAGAATGACCCCTCTGCTTCAACACACAGGTGTTTCTCAGACTCCATAATAGCATTCCATATAATAACCAGTATTTCAAATATTATGAAATATATAATTTATATGTTATATATTTGTTGATATTTATAGATTAGAGTCCTATGGACAAAGGAGACAGGAATGTTCTAAAGGAATAAAAAATATATGATATGTCAGTGGGTTTGGCTCAAATGGGGCAAAAGGAATGAGCAATTTTTTATTTCAAATTTTTTATTAGACAAGTTGTAGGTTAACAGAAAAATCATGCATAAACTAGAGTTCCCATATACCACCCTATTACTAACACCTTGCATTAGTGTGCTGCATTTGTGACAATTGACAAAAGCACATTTTTATAACTGTACTATTAACTATACTCCATGTTTTCCATTAGGGATCACCATTTGTGTTGTACACTCCTATGGGTATTTTTTGTTGTTGTTTTTACTGTTTAATTTTTATTCTAGTAACGTATATACACCCTAAATTTCACCTTTTAATCCAATTCAAATATATAATTCAGTACTGTTAATTATGTTCACAATGTTGTGCTACCATCAGCACCATCCATTACCAAAACGTTTTAATCAACTCAAACAGAAACTCGGTATAATTTAAAAATTAGCCCCCATTCCCGATCCCCAACCCAGCCCCTGATAACTTATATTCTTGCTTCTGACTCTATGAGTTTGTTTATTCTAATTATTTCATATGAATGAGGCCATATGATTTTGTTCTTCAGTTTCTGGCTCATTTCACTCAACAATGTGTATCCAGAGTTCATCAATCTTGTCATGTGTATCAGATCTTCATCCTTTTTGATGGCTGAGTAATATTCCATTGCATGTATGTACCACATTTTGTTTATTCCTTCATCAGTTGGTGAACACTTGGGTTGCTTCCATCTTTTGGAAATTGTGAATAACGCTGCTGTGAACATTGGTATGCAAATATCTGTCCAGTTCCTACTCTCAATTCTTTGGGTTATTTACCTAGATGTGGGATTGCTGGGTCATGTGGTGATTCTATATTAGCTTTCTGAGGAATTGCCAAACTACCTTCCACAGTGGCTGCATCATTTTACATTCCCACCAACAATGAATGACTATTCCTAATTCTCCACATCCTTTCCAACACTTGCTATCTTCTGTTTTATTTTAGTAGTATCCATTCTAGTGGGTATGAAATGGTATCTCATTGTAATTTTGATTTGCACTTCCCTAATGGCTAATGGTGTTGTGCATCTTTCTGTGTGCTTTTTGACCATTTGTATATATTCCTGGAGAAATGTCTATTTAAGTCTTTTGCCCATTTTTAAATTGGGTTGTTTGTCTTTTTCTTGTTAACTTGTAGGATGTTTTTATACATTCTGGGTATCAAACCCTTATTAGATATGTGGTGTCCAAATATTTTCTCCCATTGTATAGGTTGTCTTTAAAATTTAACGATGAAGTCCTTTGATGCATAAAAGTTTCTAATTTTGATGAAGTCAAATGCTATAGCAATATTCTAAGGGAATAAAATATATGCTGTGTCACTGGGT
>PVIY010061575.1:0-11182 GCA_004026745.1 Myrmecophaga tridactyla | reverse complement strand
TAAAAACTAGGATGTCAATGCCAGCCTCTGCTCCAGGCATTTGACCACCACAATGGGTATTGTTCAAACTAGGACTCCTTTTGAAAATCAAAAGTCACTATTTGATAATATTTTAAAACAAAGAATGTCAGCTGGAACTGACCTAGGCAAACCAACAAGTGCTTTTAAGAGCCATTTTGTGTGTCAGTCTTCTTGTTCTCTTGAAATTATGAAAACTGACCCATACGAAGAAATGGATTATAATCATCAGACAATAGATGCGAACATCAGGCATTAACCATGGCACAGGCTTCATATCATTTCCTTTGCTTAAGTCTAGATATGTGTTCAGACCTACAAGTTGTTATGAAGCAGTTCTAGGATACTGAGTGCTTGAGAGATCTAGATGGATTATCCAGCTTCAATTTAAGCTCATTTTTACTGGTATATATAGAACTTCTAATGAAATATTTTATTGAGTTGATTAAGTAAAAAAAAAAAAACTCTCATTTCTCCCTGGAAGGTAATGGAAATGGTAGTGGTACATATAACAAACCATAAAGAGAAAACTTCAGCACTTATAATAAGAAGAGTATGGGATAGATAAAAATATTAGACAGGGACTTAATCATTAGTGTCCAGACAAATGTTAGAAGTGAAAAGAGGACTCACACTTTTGAGTAAAGTTCCTTCTTTTTGCCCTGTATAGACATGTATCTATTGTTTATAGCCTAAATGGGTGTTGAAGCAATAAACAGTTACACAAGAAAAATATTACCAAATAAATGAATAATAAATAAGCAATTCTATTCAAACTATAGTGAGTATGGCTATAAAGATATCATAGGCAGAACGCTCACACAGCAAATTAAAAAGCTCGGCTAGATTATGGTATACATCATTTGCTCAAGCACAGAACTGACCTGAAGGTTACTGTGAGGATAGTTCATGAATTTAAATCATTAATTGATTGCATCTATAACAGATTACCAATTTCAGTCACCTTCATCCGTCATATATGATTAGCTTACAGTACAAACCGATGACAGCTCTAAGTTTTCCTTCATTTCTTATCTGTTTATTAATTGGCTTCCCTGACTGATATAGAAAGGGACTATTAAAAAACCATCAGAGAAAAAACTTCAGTACAGTTTGGAATACTACAATAGGACCTTAATCTATTTTATTCTGCTAGATTTTCTGTAACAACCTGTTAATAGTCCTCACTGTTTCCCAAATGATATTTCCATAAGACCCTGCTAAAAATGATCCAATCTTTTCCCAAGGCTTCCAGGTTAATGCTCAAATCCTTCCCATTACCTACAGGGACGCTCATGACACTCCAACTCTGTTGTTATTTGTCTTCAGTTCCTGTTATCCTTTCATCCCAGATATCTTCAATATTTCCAAGAGTGCCATGATCTTTCTCATTACTTTCATTTTCATATGCTTCCAATTCCAGCATTGAGAATTGTACACCCATGTAGACTGGACTGTTCACTCTAACTGTACTGCTCTTTGCACCATGTATTTATGTTTATGAGATCTTATTATACCGATTTACAATTTTCTCTTTACTTATCTGCCTCTCCTATTACACTATAAATTATTCAAGAGGAGAAACTTTTCTGTTATTCAGAAAACTTCATATTTTCAGGGTTCCCCAAGTGCTTGATATGTATATATATAGCAATTATATATATAGTTGACATATATATATAATTGACATATATAATTATATATCTATAATTGCCATGACAGAGGGGAAGAAAAGATTTAAAAAGGAAGAAAAATAAACTGGCCCTAAGGGAAAAAGATAATTTAGGGAAGAGGAGAGTGTTCTTTAAAAATATCGCTCTAATTATTATATTTAGATGATTCAATAGTAATGGTTCTTAAGATTTCAAAATACGATTGTAAAAGTAATAATCAATAGAAAGAGTGAAAAATAAAATTAAAGGAATCTCTCAGAATTTAAAGCTAGAAAAACAAAAGAAAGATGACAATCCACAAATCTTAACATTTGAACCTGAGAAGTCATAGAAAGAACAAATAAATAGGGGAAAAATATACACACAGAGCAGATATTCCCCCTAGACTTGAAAAACATGAGTTTTAAGATTGAGAAGGCTCACACAGTAGACAGTAATAAAGTATTGAAAAACAACCACACCCAGGATATATTAAATATTTAACAACCCTAAGATAAAGAAAATACCTTTAAAAGCTAAAATAGAGTCACTTCAAATGGCTTGATAATCACGCAGGGGACAGCCTTCTGATTAGCAACAATGCCAGCTAAGAGTCAATGAGCCAATTTTTCCAGTATTCATTGGAAAACTCAATTTCAACCTTTAAACTCATACCTAGTAAAAATAAAAGTCTTTTCAGATACGTGAGGAAGCAATATTTACCTTCCATACACTTTGTATTCGCTTATAGCTGAACTCCTTTAAAATGTGAGTGTGAAAAAGAAAGAAGACTGTAGGGATTGAAGAAACAGTGACTCTAACCTGAGAGGTGAGAGACAGAAAGAGGAAAGGGAGAGGGAGAAGGAGAGATTAGTTCGATATTGTCAAAGAAAAAACTTGCGCCAAACCACACAAAACAGGCAAAGATAAATTTATTCCAAGTTATCCGCAATAGAGAAAGTTATCATAACGGGAGAGAGAGAGTGCAACTCCACTGAAGCAGACAGGAGAGTTTTAAGGACTGGAATGAGCTATTAGACGAGTACTGGAAGGGGAGGGCAAGCAATGGGATGTGTCCACCACATGACGCTATTCTTCTGAATTTACTGGTGAGGCCAAGTGGAATACATGCTTTCTGGATTGTGTAAGAGTCAAGGTGAAGGTCAGGAGTCTAGAAACATGCAGAAGCCTGGCTAACCTTCAGGCAAGCTAAGAAAAAGTTAAAGCTCTCTTGGTCAGTAACACAGCAGGTGAGGGCTTTGTATATCCCACGGGCCACTTATAAAGTGTGTGCATTGGAAAAGGAACTTGAGTTCTCTGATGCTGAAAACTAAGGGAAAAAATGTAGCTTTAGGATATGGTTGGAATAGAGGTTAAATGAGAAAATGCATGTGAAGAGCTGAGAAAAACAAACATTAGTACTCAAAAATGTTAGGCGATATAAAATGTTATATGATTAAATAAATTCGAATATGTTTAAGAATATTTAATTGAAAGTTTGATATAAGTATCTACTCTATGATCCAAAGACATTAATACAGCTTAGCTATGCTGCTTACCAGAATCACAGGACCTGAAGGTAAAAGTTAACATTGTAAAAAAAATAATAGTAATAACTAAAAACATAAAGTGAGGAGAGATAAAAAGGTTTCTTTCCATGGAATAATGTGTAGATGGTCATTAAGTTTCCATGTTTTTTGTTTGTTTGTTTGTTTTTTGGGTGCATGGTCCAGGTCAGGGTCCATCTTTTTTATTTCAGAAATATTTCAAGATTTTGGACCCAGGTAAAGGGAAATTGGGGAGCCCTAAGTCACTGATGAGATGATATGAAACAGAAGAACCATATTCACTTACCTTTCCCCTTCTGCTTTAAGTCTTCACAGTATTTTGAGCTTAAATTGTTAAACATTCTTAATGTGATTTCTGATATATTTTTTAAATTATGTGTTCACTTGTGATGTTTTTAAATATATGCATGTATAAAGACAGATTTCTCTCCAACTGTTCAATTCTCCACAGTTGTGTTTTACATACTGATGTGTTGTTGAATTGGATGAGGTCCTGGTCATCTATAATTCATATTTGGAGATTAACTAGTGACCATAACATAGTCTGAGGTGCTTATTACACAGTCCACTAAAATATATAACACATTAGTTATTGTTTTAAAGTTGAATCGAAAGACCATAATAAAAATGATTGCTACATAAGAATAGAATACTAACTTTCTATACTTTCAAGATTAAAATTTAAAATATAAATGTTGTTTTATTCAGTTGAGTACTTGTTTCAGCAATGAAATGCCCATATAAGTCGGCCAAAAAAACAACCTCTATGTGAAGCAGAGATTTGCAATAAAAGAAGGTATAATCTGGTAGTTAGTTTATGCAAATGGAAATTGCACTTTTGACACTGGGGGCACTAAAGTATATTTGTGAGCCTGTGTGTTGAATTTGAGGATCTTGGAAAGATATTAAGGATGTAGAATTGGTACAAATCAGTCTCAGAATAAGAAGAAAAAAATAAGTTCAGTAGAGGGGGATCATGGCTCTATGAACTACAGAAAGTTAAGAAAACTTCATGACTTCCTCATTTTATGGTTTCTAATATGATAATCAGGGTTTTAGAGAGAAACTGATGTAGTTTACCTGCCAGACCTGCAACTTAACAGAACCACTAATTTTTAAGTTTTAGGAGGATTAAATGAGGGTAAAATATTTACAAAGACTGTAATCCAGAAGTATTAGCTACTATTGTTACAGCTATACTCTCTAGTTCCTCAGCAGGCCTGCCTTTACAGGAGGGAAGGAGGGACAGCACATTTTCAACTAAGCAGCCAAGCTTGAGATAGATGCTCTCAAAATATGGAGTTAGAAAAAACTTTAAATTATCAAAGAAATAGTTAATGATATTTTAAAAGATTAGAGGTTGGGAAGATAGAGAATAGAAGAAAACATAGTCAATATAACAAGGGATAGAAAAATGTAGGAAACGCCAAAGATTATTGCAACCCACAATAAAATAGGAACCATAAAATAAAATGAAATGGCATATGTATGATGAAATATATCCCACGGGCCACTTATAAAGTGTGTGCATTGGAAAAGGAACTTGAGTTCTCTGATGCTGAAAACTAAGGGAAAAAAATGTAGCTTTAGGATATGGTTGGAATAGAGGTTAAATAAGAAAATGCATGTGAAGAGCTGAGAAAAACAAACATTAGTACTCAAAAATGTTAGGCGATATAAAATGTTATATGATAAAATAAATTCAAATATGTTTAAGAATATTTAATTGAAAGTTTGATATAAGTATCTACTCTATGATCCAAAGACATTAATACATATTCTAAATTGTAACAGCTGTTAACTCCCATTGGTGGACTATCAATTGTTTTTAGTTTCTTCTGCTTTTTTATATTTTCAAGTTTTGACATTTTATATATATATTGCATTTTTATCAAAAAGCTATATTTTGAGGTACTTGAGGCCCCATTTCTTTTTTCCTTTTTTTTTTTTTAACATGGGCAGGTGCCAGGAATCGAACCCGGGTTTACCCACATGGCAGGTGAGAACTCTGTCACTGAGCCACCGTTGTCTGCCCAAGACCCTACTTCTTCTTACATGTCAAACAACACTGATAAGTGTAGAGAAAGATTTGTCTTTCCTCATAAAGATACTTCATCTTTGATTTTCAGAAGACTACTAGTTAAGGCCATGCGAGGGTAGTTCAGTGATAGAATTTTTGCCTGCCATGCAGGAGACGCGGCTTCAATTCCCAGCTCATGCACTTCCGAAACAAAGAAACCAACAAAAACAAACAAAAAATTCAACAAATGGTGCTGCGATAACAGGATACTCACATGGAGAAAGAATGAAATATGACCCCGCCATACAGCCTATGAAAAAAAAAAACCAACTAGTAAAATATTTCCTTATTATTTGTTTGTTCATTTACTTTATTTATTCATTTAATGCATTCATTCCAACAATAAATACAAAGACTAAAAAAGCCATACCTTGTGCTCTCAAGAAGCTTACAGTATATTAGAGGAAAAACACTATACCCATCAATTATAATACTAATGTGAAGAACAACTGTGGAAGTTGTCAAAAAGAAGAATTTATCCTTTGGGAATAATTATCTTTCAAATACCAGGACCACGAAATGAGTCCTATTTCAACTGAAATAGTTAAAATTCTTAGGAGTTAATAACCACCTATTAGAAAATCAGAAGACAAAAACAAAATAATAATGATGACATTTTGGAAGGTGTTTGCAAAGAGAGGAAAGGATGGAGAATGAAAAAAAGGTCAAGGATATGGACAATTTACCTCAGCAAATCAATGAAATCTTTTTGAAAACTCCCAGGGTAAAATTAGTTATACTTTCGTTCTTGTACTGATGTTAAAACTTTTAGAAAAATAAGCTTTAATTGCTGTCTTTAGTATTATTTGGATGATGAGTAGTTAGCACTGAGGAAATCTGATATTAAAATATCCTTAAGAGGGGCAGGCAATGGTAGCTCAGTGGTAGAGCTCTCACCTGCCATGCTGAAGACCCAAGTTTGATTCCTGGTGCCTGCCCATGTAAAAAAAAAAAAAATATATATATATATATATATATACACACACACATACTTAAGAGAGTGTTTGACATTATATGGTTCTATGGAAATAAAACTTGATTTCCACTCGAATTATCCTGAAATTTCATGTGGATATGTCTTAGAACCTGGATTCATTTAAGACATGTCTAATAAACCCAGTAGAAGTCTCAGAGAAAAAGAGCAACTTATGCATTAACCCCTGGGTTCGTAGCCCAGCCAGCACTACCAGGTTCACCATTAGTGAAATTAAAGCAATTGGACATCATGCACTTGCCTGAGATCTAGGTTCTGTGAAGAAGCATGAGCTCAGGGAAATTACATGAAGCAACACATTTTATCCCTCCTCCCTCGTCTCGTCTCCATTCCTTACCCTGCAGTGTATCGGAGTATTGGAACTCTTTATTTGGAATATTTTAAAAACACAGGTGTTGAAAAAAAATTGTTTAGAAAGTGAAACAGTCCTCGTTTGTGTTCAGCCAACTTGAATACATCTCTACATTCATATCTAAACAATAAACACATAAAGTTTATGTAAACATGATCATATGCATATTCTGGATATTTTTTTGAAACTCTCTTTTTGAAATGTATTTCAGTGTTCTCTTCTTCTTTTTCCCTACCTTCCAATCCTGCTCCTATCAGCCCATCACTGCAACTCACTCTTCCCATCTCCATGTGCCAAGTGTTCCCCACCTGCTGAATGTCCCTTCTTCCTTTTCTCCATGCTAGTATTGCAATGTCATGTCTTCAAAAAATTTAGGATACATTTTATGATTATTGATCTATTCAAATTTTGTCTTCAATACATTACTAGGAAATCATCCATTTCCTTTAGATTTTCAAATGTATTGCCATTAAGTTGCATATGCTATTCTTGTACATATTTATTCCCTCCCTGTCTGGACTACATTTTTACTTTTACTCCTAATACTTGATAATTTTGCTTCCTCCATGTTTTAATCAATTTGGCACTTGGAGTCTATGGTGGTTTGAAACTGTATGTACCTCAGAAAAACAAGTTATTTAATTGAATCCATTCCTGTGGGTGTAAACTAATTGTAAGTAGGATCTTGAAATGACACTACTTCAATTAAGGTATGATCCACCTCATTCAGGATGGGTCTTAATCCTCTTACTGGAGTCCTTTATAAATGGAATGGATACATAGAAGAAAGAAAGCTAGCAATGGAAGAGAGAAGCTGAAAGCGATAAAACCCAGAAGAGAAGGGAGAGACCACCAGATGCTGCCATGTGCCTTGCCACATGACAGAGGAGCCAAGGATCTCCTGCAGCTGGTCTTTGGAAACAAAGCATTGCCTAGATGATGCCTTGATTTGGACATTTTCCCAGCCTCAGCTGTAAGCAAATAAATTCCCTTTATTTAAGCCAATCCATTTCATGGTATTACTTTAAGCATCCTAGGGGATTAAGACTGGGTCTTTTCAAAGAAACTAGTTTCAGATTCCTTTTTCATTCCCCAAACTGTCTATTTATTGATTTAGCCTTTAAATGTGTTAATTCTCTCTTGATTTTTTTTGTGATTTTTATTAATTCATGTTTAAGCTCCTGTGATGATTAATTTTTTTGTGTCTAGGTTATGGTGTCCAGTTGCTTGGTTAAATATTGGCTTGCTTATTAATGTGAGGATATTATGATATGGGATTTACATCTATAATCTATTGATTGTATATACATTCAACAAAGGAGGGTTGCCTTTAGCAATGTGGGGTTCTTCTCATCCAGTCAGCCAGAGGTCTTCAAAGCCAGAACTGAGGATTGCAGAAGTCTGAAGAATTTGGACTCAACTTCAGCATTAGTTCTTGCTGGAATTTCCAGCCTGTTAGATTCCATTGCAGAAATCAAAATAAAGACTTTGGCCTCATGTTTGTTGGAATTTACAGTTCAGATTTGCCTGTCTCCATGGTCACATGAGTCAATTCCTTATAATCTCTCTCTCTTTCAAAGCACATTTTGGATTGATTGAAATTTTGATCAAATATTATTCTGGAATTAAGCATTTAGATAAATCTCACCTATTTACCTTTGTTTCCTCTCAAAAACTCAACAAAACAAAATAGAGATAGGGCTAAATAAGGCATAGTTTTACAATGATAAAGAGAAAGAGAAAGAAAACCACAGAAACAATATTTGGAAGCAAGATAGCAGAAAGAAAAACCAGTAGAGACTTGTGGATCTTATAGAGGCTGAACCAAAGCTAGTAGTGAGGGTGCAAAATTGATTCTCATTAAGAACCCCCAAGCAACATGAATTGGTGAATCCTGATACCTTATCTCTCCACGTTCAGATGTGGGTGAGCCTGAAAACTGGAAGAGTGCCTGGAAGCCTATGTAAGATGCAGATAGCTCCCCACATGTACCATGTTTTCTTCCCCACTTTGTACAGGTGGACTACTTTCTCTTACCCATTCTAATAAAAGAATGCCTAGGGTAGAGTACTGAAAAATTAATGTCTGGAGAATTGACTGGACCAAGAGGGCAAAAAAATGAAAACTATAAATATTTACAATCAGGGTTTCTTATTGAATTGTGTCAGCCCATAATGATTGCTAGTTAATGAGCCCATCTTGTATACACTGAGGTCTGAGTAATCTGTTTGGCATTACACACTTAACTGTGGCAGACAGTCAAGAATTGTCAAATATTTGAAGGAAGCTCCTAATATGAAAGACTGAGAGAAAAAACAAAGAGACAAAAGGAATTTAGAAGAAGCATAGATAACACCGTGAGAAGAACACTAAAAAATTCTGTAAATAAACTGTAGTTCTTCTACATTGCTGGTGGAAGTGTTAAGGTAGAAAATGGTTTTTATAGTTCTTTTCATAAAGTTATACACACCCCATAGAGCCCAGAGTTCTACTCCTAGATATTTACTTAATAATAAATAATTAAAATATGTCTATACAAAGACTTGTACATGAATATTCATAGCAGCTTTGTTCATACAAACCAAAAACAGTAAACAATTGAAATGTCCATCTACAGGTGACTGAATAAACATATTGTAAATCCATGCAATGGAATACTACTCAGCAATGACAAAGAATTAACTGCTGATATACACAACAAGGATGAATGCCAAAAACATTATGTTTCATGAATTTGCTATTTGAACTCATTCATATAAAATTCTAGACCAGCTGACTAATCTATTGTGACCAAAATTAGATCAGTGATTACCTGGGGCTGGGATTGGTAGTGGTGGTAGAGTGACTGGAATGGCATACAACACAACTTTTTGGAGTGACAGAAATATTGTATATCTTAATTTTGGTCATTCTATGGGTTCATGTATTTTTCAAGCACAACAAACTCTTCATTTAAATTGGATGCATTTCTTTATATGTAAATTATACTTCAATAATGTTGACTTGAAAATATAATTACTACAAGTATTAGAGAAGTAAGATAAATGTTTGCATCCATGCAATAAGAATAGAATGTTATAAAAGGAAACAGTTAGAAAACAGACAAAAAAGCTCATTGTAAAGAAAACAATGGTGCAGGAAACATATTTTTAATAGAAAATGAAAAGATAAATGGAGAGATTCACTTGTGGAAGACAGCAAAAGTATAAAACCATAGAAAACGAAAACAAATAAATTCATGAAGTGTAATATCCTAAACAGAGGAAAAATCCAGTTAAAGATATTTAAACTCTAGGGAAGGATGAAGAAAGTAATAAAAACTGTGTGTTTTCACATAACTAAAGGACATGAGTTTATCATCTTTTATTTATCCACCCTGCTTCCCTTCTCAAAATCCATATACATTTTATCTTTAAAAGTAATGTCTGGAGGCGGGCCACAGTGTCTCAGCAGGCAGAGTTGTCGCCTGCCATGCAGGAGACCTGGGTACAATTCCTGGTGCCTGCCCATGCAAAAACCAAAGTGATGTCTGGGTTCTATGTCCTAAGGTCTCCTATAATGTTCTTAATCTTCTCCTGGAACCAGGGTTTCTATTTATTCAAAGGATTTTACCTCTCACAACTCTGCTCTGCCACCCAACTGTGCTCTCTGTTCCAATTTCAGCTCCACCACCCAGCTCCAACTCTGATACTTCATGATTATCTTTTCAGAGGAAAAAGATTAAAATTAAAAATAAATTAAAAAATCATCTTTTTCCTTGTCTTCTTTTCATATTCTAGCTATCCAGATATTCCTAGTGTTTCTTGGTTTGGTTCTGATTCTGATCATGGAGGGTTTTTTTGTTTTTGTAGCCACCCACTCTCTGATCTTTTACAAAAATAAAATTAAGAGCAACTGGCCAGATCTATATAAAGGGACAAAATTGTTTCAGGAAATAAAACAGATCGGGAGATATGTGACAGAACATAAATCACATATATGGTTTTATAAATACCTCATATCAATCGTCTTTGATGCTAATGGGGTGGCAAGGCAGTGACACCTTTCTCTGAACACATACAATGTCTTCTTCAGCTATCATAGAGACAGAAAGAGGAGATTCCTTTGGGAAATCAAGTTCCTAAAACTTTATCCGCTGACATGATGCTGAGATTCTATAATTAGAGATTTTATATCAAGTGTTTTCTCTTCATCATTTAAAAATAAAATAATTTTGGATCAATTCAAAAATTAAAAATTCTACTTATACATAGAATATATAATTGTATATTAAAATCAAAAGACAATGATAAGGATAGGTCAAGTCTACTTAAAATTTGGGCCTAAGAGTCACCCCCCAGGAGGGCCTCTTTTGTTACTCAGATGTGGCCTCTCTCTCCAGCCAACATGATGAGCAGTCTCACCACCCTTCCCCTCTCTGCGTGGGACATGACTCCCAGGGATGTGTACCTTCCTGGCAACATGGGACAGAGAACCTGGAATGAGCTGAGATTCAGCATCAAGGGATGGAAAAAAACC
>PVIY010061574.1:0-11201 GCA_004026745.1 Myrmecophaga tridactyla | reverse complement strand
GTCAGATCAGGGTCAGGGTCAGGGTCAGGGTTAGGCTTAGGGTCAGGGTCATTGTTAGGGTCAGGGTCAGGCTTAGAGTCAGGGTCAGGGTATGCTGCATTTTCACTAATCTGTAAACTGACTTGAAAGCAACTTCACTTTTGTCAGGCAGGTAGAGTTAAATTCTCAGTTTAGGGTTGTGGTTCTTTGAGTTAGGAATTTACAAATGTCTCCTGACTGCCCTCTCCTCAGGTAAATGTGCAGGAGTGCACAAGACTCTGCATACATCTCAGGGCCTTTCTGCTAAGAACCAGGGTGTCATGTTGGGGTTTGGGGAGGTCATGGGATTTGCTGCAACACCAGCTGAGCACGCCTTGCTGTCCACACAGCTGCCCCTGAACAGCAATTGTGATTTCCAGCAATGTGAGATGAGTAGTTTTTAGTAAGATCAGCTTGAAACATAAAAACACAAATGCATACTAAAAGATTATGATTGCGGGGAAATAAAAAAAGTTCTCCTCTCACCAATTATCACTTTCAAAAACTGCCCTCTTCCCTTCTTTAACTGATAGAATCAAAGAGCTCCCAGATGAATTATATAATGTCAAATCATCCAGAGTTCTCTTTTTCATCACATTTTCTTCTGTCCTCTTTCTCAAACCCTCAGTGACCCTCCCTGAGTCCTGGTGTCCTTGAGTGTGAAACGGGTGAACCTGTGCCCAGCGCGCCAGGGCTGGGCGAGGGAACAGGGCTACCGCACCTTTGCTGGCCTTGGAGGTGACTCTGTTGGATCCAGTGTGAACTCGACCACTCCCCTCATGCACCGTTTAAAAAGTTCCTTGTGTAGTAGTTACCACCTTTTGGCTTTTCCTTGACTACTTCATTCAGGTGATCTAGTGTCACCTGTGTCAAAACACAGACATCTTCAAAGCAGGGCTCGGGCGTCTCCTGACTGTCCTGCCCATGGGTCCCACAGGTGTGCGCTCAGCAAACACTTCCAGATGAACAAAGGTGATGTGTATTTTACCACTGATGCATGCATAGTGCAAAAGTGTCATGGGAAACTTTGTAAGCCTTTTGAACTTTGTGATATTGCTCCTCTGCTGTAATTCCATTTCTGAAGCTTCGTCTTTATTTAACACTCTGTCCCCGTGTCTGTCTGTGTAGACATTGCGGTTGGCGCGCCCTTCTCAGGTAAGGACCAGAGAGGGCAGGTGCTCATTTACAACGGGAACGAGCAGGGGCTGGCCGCCAGGCCCTCCCAGACACTGCAAGGGTCCTGGGCCTCGGAGGCCATCCCCTCAGGCTTTGGCTTCACGCTCAGAGGAGACTCAGACATAGACAACAACGACTACCCAGGTAAGACCCGGTCTGCCCAAGACCCACTTCCAGCCTCGGGAAAGCGCACAGAGTGTAAGTCGTTCCCTCATAAGAGCTGAGGCCAGCCTTCAGCACCGCTCAGGGTTTCTGCGCGTGGTTCCAGCGTTGCGTTTATAAGAATTTGAAGCAGACAAACCGAATGCTTCCTTTCCTGTTTACAGACACTATTAGAAGGCAAGATGGTGCAAAAAGCCACACTGGATTTAAACTCACCAGCCTTGCAACAAAAGTTTTTCTTTGAAAGCCGTCATAATTGTGTTCCCATCCTCAAAGGCTATTTACACCAGACACTTTTCTAGAAACTTTTCAGCCTGTAACTCCCGTTTGACCCCATAGTTCCTCTTAAGTAATATGTTTCCATCATAAATCCCATTATTTAAGAGCATAAATATTTCTCAGATATTTTACGAAAATTTTCCAAATATATGTTGAATACTTTAACATGGAGCAGAAAGAACTGGCTTGTGACATGAATCCTAAGCTACACTTAATTCCCCAATTTCTATTTGAGGGCTTAGGAAGCTCATAAAACAGGGACGGTTTCAATAAATACTCAGAAATCATTAACAGTTAACTGACAGCTGCAACTATTTATGAAAACCGTGTCTCTTTCTCCTGCCCCCTCTCCTAACTGGGTGTTTTTTGTGAATTTTTCTGGTTTGGGGCAGCATTCCAGTGGCAGCCTGAATAGCCACCCCTCGCTTCAATCCTTTGGCTCTCTCTTTTCCTCCGGGATGAGGTGGACGGGCGGCCGCCGCGTATTCTATGATGCTGCCGAGGACTTAGGGACTCAGGCTGCCGTGGGCGCAGGAGCAGGTGGCATTGTGCACGCTGAGGCTTTCTCCCGGCGGTCATTTCCAGAGTGTGCAGTTCAGTTGTTTTCTTAGGTTATATTGTAATCGTCTAAGGAATGATGGTTGGCTGGGGGAGGGTCTCTTATGCATGATGTACCCCAATTCTAGGTAATTCAGAAGTCGCAGTGCATGCTTGATCCTCCCTGGTGCACATTCGAGCCACGACGGAGCCGAAGCCCTGGGCCAGCGTGGAAAGCCCTGGGCTCGGCACGCGTGTCCTGCTTCTCTCCCCTCCATCGCGCCAGGCAGGGGCGGAAGGCTGCCCAGGGCCCACGTAAAGGGAAGAAGCAGCAAGCTGCTCTTCTCCCAGGAATGTTCCCCTCAGGGGAAAAGAGGACGGGGTGGGGAGAGGAAAGCTGTAGTAAAGGCAGGTTAGTCATTGGTCGCCTTGTAATTGTGTCATTTTCACTGCTTCTTAATCAAAGCAGCTCACTTGGGAGCATTTACTCTTCAGTCAGTTTATCCGCTGAGGCCAATCCAATGCATAGTAGCAAGTGACGTTATCGCAGCGTCTGTCTGTCTGTCTGTCTCTGTCACGCTGGTAACGAAGGCAGGACCGACCACGAGCGCAGCTTAGTGGAATCTTGTCCTCCGTTTCAGTTTCCCGGACGCTAAAGCAAACACCACCCAGTGTATGGGCCTAACAGGATTTATAGGCCGGGTTTCGGGGTGGGGCACACGGCTCCCCCCAGTGGCGGCATCCTCTGGCTGCCTGGCAGTCTCAGGGTTCCTCGGAAGCTGCTCCCCGCGGCACACACGCGTCTCCCTCTTGTTCTTCCGTGGCCAACGCGGCCTCCCCGTGAGGCCCCAGGGAGAAGGACTAAGAGCTTCCCCTGGTCTGGCTCGGCTGGGCTGGACCTGAACTGAAGTCGCCTGGTCCCAAGGTCTTTTTCAGGAGCACAGTCCCTGGAACGCAGGGATGTGTTTCCCTGGGGTTCAGGTGGCCTGGCCTCCCAGAGGCTCTGCAGGCGTCCAGACGTTGTCCCTGCCCCGGGGGAGCAGACCTGGGCCAAGCCCATGCACACCATCTCTGGCTCAGGGCCCCTTCTCCGTTCCGCAGACCCTGCTTTCTTCTCTCACCTGCTGGGAAGGGGCCTGGACTCCCTTAGCCAGTGCCAGGGCCTTGGAACCTGCAGGCACAACTCAGAGGAAAGAGCCCAACACAGCGCCCGGCCTCCGAGACCAGCTGCAGGACCTGGATCCTGCCGTCACTCCTGGACTCACACAGTCCTGTTCCGGCACCTCAGGGCCCTCCTTTCCCCCTGGAGCACCCCAGGGATGGGCAGAAGCGGGTGCAGGTGCAGAGAAGACAGGCGTAGGCTCCAGCCCAGGCCAGCTCAGCCCCATCGTGGCATGCTGCCCCTGGGCCGGGCATCTGCATGGGTGTCTCACCCGGGCCCTCCGGCCCGCCTTGGCCCTTCCTGGTCCTGCCTGCCCTTGAAGTGGGGCCACCTGTGAATTGCTGCCCCTTGGGTGGCTGCTGGGGAGGGGGACGGGCTCCTGCTCGGGAGGTGGGTTCTGCCCCGACGCGGGACCGATGCTTAGGGTGCCTCACCCTGCATTCCAGGCTGGGGGTGGGCGTCCTGGGGGTAGACGTCCTGGGGGTGGGGGCCCTGGGGGTAGGCATCCTGGGAATGGGCATCCTGGGGGTGGGTGCCCTGGTGGTGGTAGCCCTGGGGGTGGGTGACCTGGGGTGGGCGTCCTGGGGGTGCCCTGATCCAAGGATCCAGGGTGGGACCAGGAGACAGGCTGTGGGAGCATAAGCTGCGGGCGATTCCAGGTGGAGGGGCGGGAGGAAAGGGCAGTGAGAACTGGAGGACACGACTGCCACTGTGCTATGCCAGCCCTAACCCTCCCAGCCGCATGCAGTGCACCAAAGGGCCATCATCTGATTTAACGGACATGGGTGTGTGTGTGCTCGTGTGTGCATGTGTGTGTGTGTGCTCACGTGTGCATGCATGCATGTGTGCATATGCACATGTGTGTGCACACATGTGTGCTCATGTGTGTGCAAGCCACCAAGAGGAAGGGAGGGATGGAGAGAGGCAGATAAAGGGTAGCCTTTAGCCAAAGGGAATAATGCATTTTAATAAAACTTTGAGCTCGTAAAATTGTTTATTTCAAATTTAATTGAAGTAAGTTCAAGTCTTATAGTCAACATTTATTTTTACTTCTCAAGTGGCTACTCAAATTTATATGAAAAGAAAAATATTATGTCCTTTTTGAGCCGGATTTTCATAATTTCATTATAAACACATTAGAAATTAGAATATTACATTTCTTACAGAAACACCTCGTGAATTTATATTAAGTTGAAGTAAGTCACTGGAAGAGTTCCAGGCTTGAGTCTAGCAGGGCCACAGAGGAAACAAAAATGAATGGAGAGCTCTGGGACCAGTGTCGCCAAACCGTGGGATGTTAGCCCCTCACATCATGTCTCTGGAAATGTTTTCTCACCTGCAAGTGGCTGTTTTGGATGTGTTAGTTTGCTAGCTGCTGGAATGTGATATACCAGAACTGGAACAGCTTTTAAAAAGGGGGAATTTAATAAGTTACAAGTTTACATTCCTAAGGAAGTGAAAGTGTCCAAATTAAGGGACCAAGAGGTTACCTTCACTCAAGAAAGGCCAATGGGTCAGGGACCCTCTGTCAGCTGGTGGTCCCGTGGCTGCATCTGTTGGTCCCTTGCTCCTGGGCTCTGTTGCTTTCAGCCTCTTTTCTTCTGGGGATTCTTCACTTTGCTTCTCTGGGGCTGGCTTCCATCTCGTGGCTTCCCTTGGCTGTCTCCAGGTTCTGGCTTCCTTAACATCTCTTGGTGACGTCTGCTTGGCTCCAAGCATCTCCAGACATCCATGTCTCTGTTCTCCCTGCGTCAGCATCTGTGTCAGCTCTGCTCTGAAGTTTCTGTTGGCTCTTAGGCTTCTGTTTCCATAGGCTCTGTCATTTCTTTCAGTTCTGACGTCTCTCCAAAATGTTTCTGCTTTTAAAGGATTCCAGTAAACTAATCAAGACCCACCGGGATGGGTGGAATCAAATCTGTATCTAATCAAAAGTTAATACCCACAATTGGGGGGGGTCACATCTCCATGGAAATAATCTAATCAAAAGATTCCAACCTACATGACTAAATAAGATTAAAAGAAAGGACTGTTTCCTCAAGATTGGATCAGGATTAAAGCATGACTTTTCTAGGGTACATAGTAATACTTTCAAATCAGCACGGGTTGCTTTTCCAGGAATCTTTTTACCTCAACTTCTGATTCTATAATTCTACATCTAGATTTCTTGACACCTCAGTAAGGCAAATTATTAAGGTTCTATCTTTTTAAAAAAAAAATTAGTGAAGTTATCAGGGTAAGACTTTTCTTGAAACTTGAAAGTAATTTCAAACTTACAAAACAGTTCCAAAATAGCACAGAGACCCATACATAACCCTTCACCCAGCTCCTCTAATAGTAACATCTTATATGACCATAGTTCGGGGAACATTAACTAAAATGCAGGGTCCCATACTCCACCCCACCACCAACCCCTTGCTGATTGATTTTAGCACTTTTTAATAATTGTATTATTATTTTTTAAAAGTAAATAGCCAGGATTAGTGAGAGATTCGTTCTAGGCACTGATTTTTAAAAACCCTGTTTTTAATTTTGTGAATGATAAATGATTTTTATACTATTAATTCTAATCTGTCAAAGTTAAGAGATAAAACAATTTAGACATACTTGTGATCTTTTTAGAAATACTTCTTTACTGAGTTTTGGAGATTTTAATTTAAAAACAATTTTTACAAGTTGTGGGAAGAAAGATTGATGCTTTTCCTCATAGGTATTTCCTTTCTGCCCCCACTCTGAGGCTCCCCCTTTCCTCTCTGCCCTGAGGCTCCCCCTTTCCTCTCTTCTAAGGTGCCCCCTTTCCTGTCTGCCCCCATAGTTCTGCAGGCCATGTGGAGAACTCATGTCCTTTCCCTTTCCTGCCAGCCCCAAGACGGTGGAGAAGCACCTGCTGGCCTCACTCCCATCTGGTGTCAGTGCTGGATGGTCATCGGTCCTGCCTGGGCTTCCCTTGGGTACTGCCCTGGCAGGTGGGCCTGTGGACACATGGTGGGGGGGTGTACACAGCCTGCGCACGGATTGGCTGCCTTGTTAGGGACCTATGGCACAAGGTCCTTTCCTTCCTTCCCTACTTTTCTCAACGTCCATCAGTTTGTCCCACATGAAGCTTGCAAGCCCCATAAGGCTCTGAGCCTGGGACCTGCTTGCTGGCCTGGATGTGCGTATCTGGGGGCTGTGGAATCGTCTGGAAAGGCACTTATTCGTGAGGCTGGGCCCATGCCTGGCAACTGGACGAGGTGGGGCCTCGGCACGCGAGGGAGCGACATGGGGTGGGGCGTTGCTTGGTGGCAGAGCAGGCACAGCCCATGGCGGCACAGGGCCCGCAGCCAGGAGACTGTGTCCATGAGGCAGTCCCGCTTGGTCTTTCTCTCCACCACCCTATGGGCTTATTTTAAAGGAAAATAAACCTTTGGTAAATTAGAATGTTGCAACTTAACACCACGTTCCAACCCATACATGTTCTTCTTCAGAGTTCATTTGGAAGTATTTCAGATTGTTAGGGTTATTACTTTCTGGGATAAAAATTACGTATTTTTTTCCCAAACACTTTTTCCTCAACTTGTAACCTTCTCAAATTATTTTGCATGTTGCAATAAAAAAGCAAGGAGAAAAGGCAGCCTGTGTCTATTTTTAGATTTTTAGGTTAAGCCAAACCCAAGGAGACTTAGGGAAATGCTGCTTCCCACGGAAGGCGCCGCTCTGCAGAGTCGCAGCGGGGCAGGGGATGAGCAGCCCCGGGGTGGCCGGGCAGGATGCGGGAGCCGGAGGTGCCTGGGAATGCATTGGCGCTGAGACCCACAGGCTCTGCCGCCCTCACCCGCCGCCCGAAGGCTTCAGCAGACCCAGCTGCCAGCGCCCGGCTGTCCAGCCACGGTCAGGGGCCAGTGGCAAAGTGAAGCAAGATTTAGGATTCTAACTTTTCCCCTTCTACTCGGTCACGTTCCACCTGACATAAACGCTGCATTTCAAAAGGACTTCGAAGATTTCAGAGAGATTCAAGGAGAGACGATTTACTAATGAAAAATGACCTGTTGGTACCTAAAAACTTAGTGTGCCATGTTTATGGTGACTTTCCAATAACTGGAGGAACTGAAATGTCCCTTGCTGGAGATGGGGGCCAGTGCAGAGGGCCTCCTCGGCAGTGGACGGGGCAGCAGGTGGGCCACCCCAACTCATCCCAGCGGCTTGTCTCTGGCTGTGGGGTGCAGTCAGCGCTTGGGGGCTGGGGGAGGGGTGGGTCTGACCGCAGGGCCCGCCGAGGCTTTGGGGTGCAGTCCCTCCCGCGTGCATGTGTCAGAGCTCGCCGAGCTGTGCAGCAGAGCGGATGAGACCTGGGCGCTTTAGAGACAGGACAAGCGCCTGCAGGTGGTCCTGGCGGGTGAGGGGCGGGGGCATCCCGGGCAGCAGCAGGCTAGCGTGTGGCCTGGGCTCAGTGGCCTCCTGACAGGCGGGACAAGTTGACAGCCCTCATGGGGACTGCCGTGCTGAACGGTGTTGGGTAAACCCTCCTTTCTAGACCAAGTTCCTGGGAATGGAAGGGTGTCAAAGGGCATCACTCCTCCCCACAGACGTCCAGGAAACTGCCCCGGTGTACACCCCCAGAGCTGGGCCCAGCCGACCCTACCCAGGAAAGCCTTCTCCTCTTCTCCCACTGAAAGGTCAAAAGGCCCTCCGAGTTCCTTGTGTTTGTATCTTAACTTGTAAGGTTGAGCAGCTTTTCACAGGTATTTCTGTTGATGACAGTTGGTTTATTACCTTGCCTTTTTATTGGAATGTTTGCGTTTTTATTATTAACTTTTGTTGTTACCTATTAAGGATAATAATTATAATAAATACTAATTTTTTACTAGGTGCCAGGCATTCTTCTAAGTATTGAAAAATATTAACATTTGGTCAGCCATAAGTATTGCTAACATTTCTCCCTCTCTCTCCCTTGGTTCTCTTCAGACCTTGCTTAGATTTTTTGCTAAAGAAGTTTAAAGTTGAAATTCCTTTCAGGTTCCTACGGTTTTTGTCATGTGCTGGGAGAGAGACCGCCCTTCCCCTTTGAGTAATCGTGGTCTGCATATAACCATCCGTTTGCTTTTCCGCACAACTCATTTGTTTGGAAGCTCTTTATAGCAATTCCCATTAGCCAGAATTATTCTGAAATAGTTCACGTTTTGTATTCTAAAATAAAAAGAAGGTTTTGATGACACTCCAGTAACACACCTCAGCTTTGGGAGGTTTCTCTGAGGGACAAGGGGTGAGAGGTGAGCAGTAAGAGAGGAGCTGGGCAGAGGCCCACTGAGCTTGTAAAGCAATTTGGGGTGACTCTTCAGGCTGCTCGTGCCCCCTTCCCCCACTCCTGAAACCTCCCTTCTCTGTCCCCCTTCTCCTGGAAGTTTCCACTGCACTGTGCCCACCTACCCCAAACCTCAAATCCACACTCAAAACAAAGCTTAGGTTTTCAACGGAACTTCTTCCAGCCCTAAAATTTCTTTGAGGGGTAGTGAAATCAGACTCTACAGTCCAGGCCCCACTTTAAAGGCCTGGCTCTTTTCTTCTTCCTAATTTAAAAATAACATTTTTGGAGGAATAAAAACACAAAACATAAGTATAATACACCTGCTTGTGGCCTCACATTTTGAGTTATGTTTTCCCTTCCAACCGATACTGTTTTCCTGCTGATGTCCCCTTTTTGTTTCTTAAAAAGTTCCCCTTTTTATTTCCTAAAAAGTGCTCAGTTCTACTAAAGGCAGAAAGGAAAATGAACGACACTTCTTAGCCAAGGTGCAATAAAAATGGTCTCCAGCATATGGAGAGCAATTTTTGATTGAAAGGAAAGAACGAATTTTATTTGCCAAACAGCTGTTTCTTTCAGAAAAGAAACAGCTAAATGTCTTTGTATAGGAGTTTTCTGTTTGTAAGAATCTGCCTTCAGGAAGTTTCTGTAAGAACAGAAAGTAAACATTAAGCAGTGAGCTGAGACCTGTTATCTCAAAGAGCGAAAAAGAAAGTTCCTATAGTTATGAACCCAAACATCAACACCAAAATTACCTCGTCTCCAGATTACCATTTAAACTTGTAAGCACTGAAGTCTGTGAGATTAAAGAGATATAATGTGTTTATAAATGTATGTGTATATGTGCATACTTGTGAAAACCAATCACATATTTTGGAAAAATAAATTGGGCAGAAAAGCAAATCGGCAAATCAGTTCCCCTCCCCTTGAGACCTAAAACACGTAAAGCCGGGGCTGTAAATGCTTCTGGTTTTCTCCAGCAGGCACAGCCCCAGGGGGTGTTCCAAAAGACAGGCCTGCTTTTGTGGCAGATAACTGTTCTCTTGGCTTCTGGATAACTCTGGCCACATTCTCATGAAGAAAATTGTGGACCATTTTGCCAGTTATTTCATTTTCCAAAGTAGGAAAATTCCTACCCTTAGGAAGAGGAACTCCTGTTCCCAAAGGAAAAGGCCTCTTCCCACGACTGCTGGGAGGCTGTCGATTGAAATCTTACCTATAATGATAATCTTACCTGGATTGATCAAAAGTCTACCTCCTTTATAAAAGGTTTTCTAGAATCTGGAGCCTGTGAGCGTGAGTGTGCATGTGTGTAAGTATGGGCATTGTGTGATCATTTGTGTGCAAGTGTGAGTGTTTCAGTATATGCATGTGTGTGAGTATGGTGTGTGTGAATATACACATGTGGGTGAATATGTATGGGAAAGTGAGTCTGAGTCTACATGTGTGTGCCTAGGAGTATGCATGTTCCACACTCATGTGTGCCTGGAAGTATGTGTGCATGCGAGAGTGTGCATGAATGTGTGTAGGTGTGTTATCTGTGTGTGCACATGTGTGAGTGTATGAGTATGTTATCTGAGTATGTACATGTGCATGTGTGTTGGTGAGTGTGTGCATACGAATCTGAGTGCATATGCCATTAGCACATGCAAACACATGCAAATGTGCACACACTCACAACAGACACATGCACATGTGCAGGTGTGTTATCTGTGTGTGCACATGTGTGTGTGCATGTGGGAGTGTATAGGTATGTTATCTGAGTGTGTACACATTTGCATGTGTCTGGCCATGTGTGTTTCAGAACATGTGCATGCATGTGTGAGTGTATGTGTGTTGTCTGTGAGCATATGTGCATGAATTTGAGTGCATGTGTCGTGTGCGCCTGTGTGTGGGTGTGTGTGCCTCCCAAGACCTCCGAGAGCACATGGAAAATCCGGCAGGAACATTACCTGTGGCGCAGGCCCCTGCGGGCTGGAGCAAGGCGGAAAGGTCGTGTCTGTTTTCCATTCCCCGCCCACCCTGCCCCCAGCTCTGCCAGGCGCAGTTCCGCTCCAGTGGGTGACCTCGGGCAGTTGCTGGCCTCGAGCGGGGGCCCCACGTGTACACTGTTACTGTACACGATGATGATGGTGGCAGGTCAGCGCTTCCCTCTGCAGGCCAGGAGCCAAGGGCTGCCGCCCGCCCCTCCTGGGGGCTGCTGGACGAATGAGTAGAGTGGAGCCTGTCCACAGCGGGCACTGGGCACGTGCCCTTCCGTTTTGCACCTTGAGTCTGGGTGGCAGGGACAGCAATGCTCTGGTGAGCACCTGAGCCTTCTAGGAGGCCCCTCAGGACCAGAAGGCCAGGGGTTACACTGGGGTGTCAGGGTGCGCTGGACTCGGCCCCAAATCCGACTGATCGTGCTCCATGTGCCCCTGCCTGCACCCAGCAGTTCAGATGCTCCGGGTGCACTTGTGGTTGCGTGCCGAGTAGTTTATTTGTGCACTTGTGGTCGCGCGCCGAGTGGGTTATTTGTGCACTTGTGGTCGCGCGCCGAGTGGGTTATTTGTGCACTTGTGGTTGTGCGCTGAGTAGGTTGTTTGTGCA
>PVIY010061573.1:0-11198 GCA_004026745.1 Myrmecophaga tridactyla | reverse complement strand
GATGATTGAACAATGATATAGCTTTCACAATGAGACTCTGTGAATGTGAAAACCTTGTGTCTGATGCTCCTTTTAGCTACTATATCAACAGAAGAGTAGAACATATGGAATAAAAATAAATAATAGGGGGAACAAATGTTAAAATAAATTCAGCTTGAAATGCTAGTGGTAAATGAAAGCGAGGGGTAAGGGGTATGGTGTGTATAATCTTTTCTCTATTATCGTTTTATTTCTTTTTCTGTTGTCTTTTTATTTCTTTTTCTAAATCGATGCAAATGTTCTAAGAAATGATGAATATGCAACTATGTGATAATATTAAGAATTACTGATTGTATATGTAGAATGGAATGATATCTTAATGTTCTTTTGTTAATTTTTTTAATTAATAAAAAAAGTTTATAAAAAAAAAAAAGTACTGACCTGTGCAAAATGAGGTGGTTCTGTTTTCTCTTCAGAGACATTACCATCCTGTAGTGCAGAGAATTGCAGCTCATCTGATTGCTGGAGCTCCTTCTGAAGGCTCTGATGCTCTTAAACCAGAGTTAAGCCGAAGGTAAAGTTTAGCATTCCTTGCCTTATTATAAAACTGTGAAATTCTGCTCAGAATAGTTTACTGTGAGAAGTTTTAGTTTTTTTGAAATGTAAACTGCTAGTTGGGAATCTAGTTTGGTCTCATTTCATAATCCTAAATTGTTCTAAAGAGAAAATATGCTGGATGTGATTTTGTTCATTTGTTTTGGGTAATTGATTAAAAATTTTGTTTTATTATGAAAAATCTCAAACATACAAAAAAGTAGAAAGAATAGTATAATGAATCCTCTTATGCCTTTCAACCAGGTTCATTAACTATTAAGATATTGCCATATTTGTTTTATTAATTTTTCTTAATGTAAAGATCTATGAGTCTAACCAAAGGAAATGAATGGTCCTGCTAGGGCAAGAAAGAAAAATAGGAGAGGTAGAGAGGTAGAGAGAGAGAGAGAGCGCGAGCTGCTTTGGGACACTGACAAATGGGCAGCTGTCTCAGAAGGGCAGCAGTCTCTCTCCTTGACCCTTACACCCATCTCTGTGCATTGCCTCAAGACCTACTAGAAGCTTGAATGTGTATTTCAAGCATCTGGCTTATATTCTCCAGATGGAAAAAGGGTCCTCCTTAACTGAAGAAATTTCTTTTTCCCCAACTTTTTATTTTGAGAAAATTTTCAAATATAGAAAAATTGAAAAAAAATAGCAGTTTTCTTCCACAAAATAATGAAATACTTCATTTATACAGAAAAGGAGAGAAAATGGAATAAAAGACACCAGTGTACCCACCATTCAGAAACATTTTGCTGTCTGCAGCACATCTTTTTCCTTCATAACCCACTGGCCTATTTAATTCAGGAGTCACAGACAAGTGACCTGTGGGCCAGTGGACTGATTTTTTACCTTTATAGGGGTCAAAAATGAATTGTCTTTTGCTATCTTTTAAAAATAGACTTGACCTCAAAATCACATTGCCATCTTCTCTGAAATATTGAGAAATTTGAGAACACTGGGATTACATTTTGATCTGACAATAGTCTGCCACTGTCCCCTCTAAATAGTATGAACTCTGCAGTCTTCCAGAAACTCTTCCAGAAACTCTTTTTGGGAAGGCTAGAGATAAACTTTTTGTCTCATTAAATAATAAAATGACCATTTACCTTTGTCCTTTTTTCCTATTTCCCACCTGTGTCCCCATTCTCATTTTAAAAGGGGTAAAGGGGACAAAAAATTCTTGTCACTTTTCTTTTTTATGATCTTTTTCTGGTATGCTTAAGACGTCAGAGGTCTTGAACACTTATCCCTTTTATGACAGAAGTTTCCTTTTATTGAGGTAGAAGAGGAGAAATCAGTTTATCCCAGAAGTGTGAAAAAAGAGACAGAGTGGAGTGCTCCATTGGCCATGCCCTTGCCTTATCTCCTTTGGAATATGTGAAATGAACCTAAATCATTATATCCTCACATGCAATGGGTGTGGACTTGTCTTCTGGCTGGAATGTTGCCTCCTTGCTTTTAATCAAGGCTTGCAGCTGAAGGGTTGACCTTTGACCAAAATCCATGGAAGATAACCCCAGGCTTTGCTCCTCTGGTTTCCATGACTAAGTTAGACTTAATTACATATCAGTCACAGGACTGTTGTTAAATAGGGATTTGATCACATTGAGCCTGAAGTCTTCTGTTCAGCTTTCATTCTATGTGGCAGACTTATTTTTTTTTCTTAATCTGTGTGCCAGACTTATATTTTTAAATGTATACCAGACCTCTCCGAGGTAGCTTTAATTGGATAATACTGACATTACATGGAAATTTAGGATTGATTTTAGGTGAGTGAATTGGTTGGTTGGTTTCAAAAGCAGGATTATATTATACCTTAATATATGTGTTTAAGATAATGGGTCATCTCTGGGTAGTCTGTAAATATTTTCAAGTTATATAGATATGGTGGCATCTTTATATTTTTATATTATATTTTTGATTCTAGAACTGCTCTTGAACTTTTTGAAACCTACAGTATGGCAGCAATGACTTTCAATCCTCCTGTTGAATCTTTGAACTCCAAAAGGAAAGTATGTGATGCTTTTATTTTTCTTAAAGAAGAAATAAAAACTAATGTCTCTTAACAATTCTAACTCCAGCTTGCTTAATTGTTTTATAGGTAGATTTTTGTCATATTTAAGAGTTGGTAGGCTAGATCTCTGGGATTCACATTTTATAGAGACAGTCATGAGACTGATTCAATATAGGATTTGTCTGAGACCAAGCATCTGTCATTATGTTTCACCTGTTGGTATCAGCTGCCACCATTTTAAAGTTTGCCCATAACTATGGCATATGTAACTTTTAACTCATGTTTCTAATATTTTCCAGGATAAAGTCTTAGAAGGGGATTCATTTTTGAATGAAGATTTAAATCAACTAATCAAAAGACATTGCAAGGAAGTTGCTACTCAGTTGCCTCTAGATTTTGCCAGATATTTCAAAACATCACTACAGTAGAAGAATGGAGTCCATGGATTTTTCTTACATATTTGTGTGTCTGTGCAGATACATATAAAGATATGTCAACTTGAAGTTTTTCTTCCTATACTAAACAGACTTCCTAGGTACTGTTAATAGAGGAGAGTTACCCTTTGCATAGCATGGGATACAGCTTCAATTCTGAAAATGTCTTTTCATTAAGAAAGGAGAATCAAAGCCCTTTTTTCCTCAAATATTTGGAAATTTCTTTCCTAATGATACTGTCTTTTGAAACCTATGTACAAACTAAGTTTGTGGGTTTCAAAGTATTATGGACCCCAGAAAAAGCCACGTTTTAATCCTTATCCTATCTTGTGGGAGCAACTGCTTCTTTTAATCCCAGTTCAGTACTGTAGGTTGGAAGCTTTTGATTAGATTATCTCCACAGAGATGTGGTCACCCGATTGTGGGTGTGGCCTTTTGATTAGATGGAGATATGACTCCATCCATTTCAGGGTCTTATAAAAGGGGGAACATTTTCAAGAAACCTCAAACCATGGGGCTTCAAACAGAAACTTCAGAGCAGAGCTGACACAGATGGCGACACTTAGAGAACAGAGATACAGATGTTTGGAGATGCTTGGAGCCCAACAGACGTTGCCATGAGATGTTAAGCAAGACAGAACACGGAGAGAGTCAAGGAAAGCCAAGAGATGAAGGCTGGCCCTGGAGAAGCAAAATGAGGAACCCCCACAGGAACAGAGGCTGAAAGCAGTGTAGCCCAGGAGCAAGGGACCAGCACATGCAACCCCATGACTTCCCAGCTGCCTAAACTGGGAATGCCTGATTCATTGGCCTTCCTTGAATTATCTGTCCCTGGGTGCCTTAGTTTGGACATTTTTATAAGTTTGGAACTGTAAAGTTGTAACTTATTAAATTTCCCTTTTTAAAAGGTGTTCCATTTCTGGTATATCGCATTCCAGCAGCTTGCAAACTAACACACTAAATTATGTATATATATTTTACTTTGGAGCTGAATCTTATTGAAATGCCCTTGGGTTAAAATTAGGGCATAGACCACAGGAAAATCAAGACTGAATGCTTTTTACCATTCAGCTATTCTTTGTAATCAAGTCTTTTACAACATTATAGCTGGGAGTGAGAAACATTTTAAACTTGAGTGAATATATTTTTATGAAGATTTTGGAGAAAAGAGAAACTAGCTTCAAGTTGGATGCCAAGTTAATTGGTTCTTGCTGGATGAAATATCTCATGAAGTAACCTAGTTTGGACTTTTTTTTTCAAGAACAAGTGTTCATTATGGCTACTTTCAAAGAAAGTCTGAATGTCAGTCTCGTCTCTTTGAGAGACATCTTCTGACATGCTCTGGAGGGTGATGGGGAAGAATCACTCCAGGGCAGAAAAACAAAGTCCATGATGTTCACCATTCCATTTTAAGGAGAAAGGATACCCAGTGAGGGGTTTTTGTTTCTTTTCTTTTTTTTTTTTTTGGTACTGATAAAGTGCCTGTTATTATGAATATAATTATCAAGGAGCATTTTTATATAAAAGCTGTCCCCATATTCTAGGAATGGCTTATGAATTAACTCTTTTGATAACTTGGTTATAAATATTCTTAATGTAAACAAGTTGAATAAAACAGCTGTTTTCTCTGCTTCCTATTTTTATGAAATGAGAACTTTTTAATAGATCTCTTATTACTTTAGAGCTGTATAATCCAGTTATTTTGGTCTGGAGCTTGAGCTCTTTTTTTTTTCTAATGAAGTTAAATGAAAATAGAAAATTCCTTTATCTTTCCACCAAAGTTGGAGAACCAGCTTAACTACACATTAATTTTTTGGCATATTCTTTTACATGATTTCAAAATGTATTTCTGAGGTTAACTTATTTAAGGCTTATTTGTTTAATAGTGAGAAAAGTATGATTCAATATCTAAATACTTACTTTTTACACACCTTTGAAGAATGTAGCTCAGATATAGAGCCAGTTGCAGGGTATTATTAATAGTTGTGTGGATGATCACACAGTCTGTCTCCATCCCCACAAATGATCAATACATCACACATTTATTTTCCAAATTTATACAAACACATTTATTCTTCAGTTTAGCAGCAACTCGTTTAGGGGAAATAGTTTTAAATTAGAAATGTATGCATTTAACTTTCTAGCTATACATATAGAGAATCACAGTGGTACTACAGAATTCTGTATCCCGAATTAATGTGAATGTCCTGTATGGATTTGAGAATGAGACACATTTGCATATTAATTTATGTAACCTTATAATACTTTTTTGGCAGTAAAAACAAATTTGTGATAATCATAATAGTACTTTAAGGGTTTAAAAATTCTTAGCAACCTGCAAATCTGAGGGTGAGCTCAGAGAAATATTAACCAAAGGTACTAGCCAGGGTTTTGTGTTCAAGAGTGTCAGTTTGCCACGACTTATGATACATACCATACAATGGGTTGGCTTAAACAACAAATTTATTTACTTGCTCACGGTTTCAGAGGCTGAGTAGAACTAAATCAAGGCATTGGCAAGGCCATGTGTTCTCCCCAAATTCTGTAACATTCTAGTGCTGGCAGGCCACAATCCTTAGCATTCCTTGGTTTGCATTTCTGCCTCCTGTCGCATGGTAATTTCTCACTCCTTTGTCTGCTCTTCTGGGTTCCATTGTCTTCCCGCTTCTGACATCTTCCCTGTAAGGTCTCCAGAAATACAGATTAGGGCCCACCCTGATTCATTTGGGCCATACCTAAATTGGATTTTGGAAGACCCTAAATCCACAAATGAGTCCACCTTAGTTGATAATAATCTTCAAAGGGTTCCATTTATAAATTCGTTCACACCCATAGGAACACATTAAGAAGATGTCTTTGTATAATATTAATTTTATTTTCAGAACTAAACATTGTAGTCATTGATGACAACACACACAACTCAAGGCTATATTAAACACAGCCTTAATTTTTCTAACTAAAATACTGAGCACCTACTATGTGCTTAGCACTGTGCTAGGCACTTAAAACTGGGGTGGGGTAACAATGAGTGTAAGACAGCCTCCATCTTCCATGTTCTAATCAGTCTCACAAAAACTTTAAGAAAATGCAACTCTGTTGGGATGAGTTGTTTCAAAGTTCAGGCTTGAGTGTAGTATATTATAGGTCCAAGAGATATAAAAGCATAACTTAGTATGGGGAGGTTCGGTATGTATTTCAAAGGTATTCATTTTAGGTGTTCCTATATCAAAATTCATAGCCATCAGTCAAGAATTGCTTTTAGGAAGTTTATACACAGAGGTAATGGAAGAGAACACAAATTATTTACAATGCACTGTATAATAGAAATGATAGTGCACCCACGTACGGACTTTGTGCAAGAGGCAATCTCATTTCTCTATTAAACTTGGGGGCCAGGTTTTCACCTCTTCTGGCTTTGCTGCAGATGCGAGAGAAGCATCTGGAAAGGGGTCAGAGGCAGCCATCCAGAGAGTACTTTCCGTACAGTCTGCCTTTCATTCTGCCAAGTTTAAGATCAAAGACAGCAGCCAGGAAAATCCTACTCTTCTTCATGGGTTTGGGAGCATAGTAGTGGAGCTCTGCGTTTGCCTTTAAGAATTAAGCAAGGACTGTGAGTGTCAGGGCAGAGAAAGAGTTCTTCAGAAATAATGGAAGAGGGGAGAATAGAGGCAAGGGAAGAAGTGGTTACAAAAGAAATGTATTATGGTGACAGGCCCACCAATGTTATTAATGAACCTCCTGTGTCTACAACCTTCAAGATGATGGGAGACCTTTGTATAAAAGTTTGATTAAAACGAAGGCACTTGTAACTCTTGTTGAATCTAAACTCCATATTTTCTTGCAATTGGAAACTTTATAATTAACTTTCATTTGCTAAGTATAATATATGCAAGGAGACTTTACATCTTGCAAAGCAACCAATTCCAAATGAACAAGTGTCTGAGAAGATATGTCTCTATTACTTGCAGCATCACACATCACATTGGCTTCTTACTTGTCAACTATAGATCTTTTTAAAAGTTGCAACACCTAACAAAGTGACAGAATTCATGCCCCTTTCCTTTTGCTTTTAGTGATGTTTAAAATGTATTTCCCTGCAATAATGTAGTAAACCTAGCTTTTAAAGAATATTTAAATTCTTTCCCATGTCAATCTCACTAGCTATTCAGATTTCTAGTAGCCTGAAAAATGAAATAGTAGTGGGTATGGTCCTTGTGGCTATTTTAGATGCATTCTGAATAATAAAGGATAATTTCTTTTATTTGCTACACTAGTATAGTTGTATAAGTCAAAAACTTAGTACATTAAATAAAAATTTCATTTTTGGCAATCACTAGGTTGTGTGGGTCAAATAGTGAGATAGTAGACCCTTTTCATTTTTTGAATGATGTCCTTCCTAAAATCCCAAAGACTCAAACTACAGTATGTATTTCCACCTTAAAATATGATGACCATATTGAAGGTGGATATGATTGAAAGGGGATATATATATATAGTGCCATGTATCCCACTGATTAAATCTACAATTATAAATAAGTTCTCACATGAACTATTTCAATGGTTTGATGGTAGACAAAGAGTCAATAGTAGAGGGATAAAAGGGAAAACTAAAAAATGCATTCTATGGCTAATAGTTAACAGGAAGACATCACAGTACCACAGCACTACCAGGGGCAACTAATTGGGGAGGAGTTTTGATTTGATAGTTAGTGACATGTTTGCTGGTTTTTTGTCATTATGGGCCAATGAAAATGATCTAAAATTGAGAGTGCTGCTGATTGTACAACCAAGCAAGGATACTGTAAGACATGGTCTGTTTACTTTGGACATTATCCATGATGCCCAATAGATGAAGGTTGCCTAAGGATACAATAACTGAGAAGCACAATGGCAAACAGTGAAATATTTATATGATGGAATATGGTGCAGCTACAAAAAAGGAAGGACATCGAGGAGCACACAACGAACTGAATAAACCTTCAGGACAATGTGTTGTGCAAAATAAGCCAGAAACAAAAGAACAAATATGCTAAGGTCTCTCAGAAAATATAAGAAAATAGGAGTCTAGATTGTAAGCCCTTACAGCAGCCACATTTAGTCTGAAGTTGTAAATGTATTTCTAGATTCTGAGACACTGAGCTATATGTGTATTAGCTGGTATTTCCCTGGAACTTTGAGTAACTCTGTGACACCTAACACCCAGAAATGGGGCCCTGAAAATTAGCATAGCTATATATAATAACAGTTAAAGTAACTGAAGAAGAGATCAGGCCTCAATTAGAGTTTAAAACAAAGCCAGTCTGGCTGGGTCTCAGATAAATTAGAATACAGGGTAAAAGATGATAGTGCATGTATTCTAGATCTTCACCTACTGTATGAGACCAAAGGCGGAGAGGTTTATTATGTCAAGAACCTAAATGTTCTATAACACAAAATCTAAATCAATTTGTCCGAATAGCTCATTTAAACAACCCAAGCTCCTGAGTCCAGAAAGGGAACGAGGCCTTGTAATTCTGTATTGCTTAATACAATATCTAGAGACATCCCAGACTATGGTGGGCTGATAATTAAAAAGTATTGGTAGAGTCCCTTGAGGGTCCAAATGGGGAAAAATACGGAACTATTAAATCTTCCCATCTGGGAAACCATGGGCATCCTCTCAACCATTGGGGTCTCCCAAGAAAATAGGCCAAGCCCTTGATTTTGAGGATTGCCCTTATGAAACTTTTTGTGGTGGAATAGCTAAGACTACCTATAACAAGGCCTTAGAGTTGCTTCCAAGAAATCTCTATTGTTGCTCAGATGTGCCCTCTCTCTCTCTAAGCCCAACTCTGCAAGGAAAATCATTACCCTCCTCTCTATGTGGGACGTGACATTCAGGGTTGGAAGTCTTCCTGAGAACGTGGGGCATGACTCCCTGGGATGAGTCTGGCCCTTGCATCGTGGGATCATTGCCTTCTGGACCAAAATGGGGAAAATATGTGAAATAAAATAAGGCATCAATGGCTAAGAGAGATCAAATGGAATCAAGAAGCTATTCTGGAGGCTATTCTAATGCAAGTGCTAATTGCCATGGTTTGCTAAACCCCAATCTACATCACTTCTGTCGACCCTTAAGAACAGCTAGGGCTTAAACTGAGACTCTATAAAGTTTCATACGCTAGGTTTGCCTTCTTGGAACATATAATTTTTTGAGGGTTCCTAGGTCAGATACATCCTGAAACTCAAGAGGGACCAGCCTCTCCAAGATTATCAATTAATTTCATCCCCCTATTCCTTAGTGTGGATACCCCTCCTCAACATGAAAAAGTCAGGATGGGCAATGCCCAAAGATCCCTACAGATTGGGAGAAGGATTAAAGGAGAAAGAGGAGGTATAACAGAAAGTGGGATTTACCATACGAGTATGGCTGCTGAATCACTATATTAGTATTCCTTCTAGCTTTCAGTGTTTTGGAGCAGCCGGAAGGAAAAATCTGAAGTGGTAGAACAGTAGCCCATGACAAACTCTGGGATCTGTTCTGTAACTACTTATTGAAGTGTGCTTTGAACATTATTGCTTTTTTCCCTTTCTTTGCATATATACTTTACAATTAAAAAAACATTAAAAAAATATGATGAACAATCAGGTTGGGTTGTGACAGGCAATTTGCTGGATTCACTCACTTCTAAACCACCTAGTCTTGCATTCAGTCTCACTGTAAGTTTCAAATCTGTGCTGCAGTCAAAGCAACAGCTATGCTTTAAAAGCCTTTGGGCAAAGGGTGCACAGGGGTTCAGTGGCAGAATGCTCGTCTTCCATGTGGGAGACCCGGGTTTGATTCCCTGGCCATGCTCCCCCGCCCCCATAAAAAAAAGCATTTAGGCAGAGAAGGGAGCTTAAGAAGACTAAAAGCCAAATGATAAACCAAGAGACCAGTCTTGCTTTTCACCATCTTATACTCACCTTTCAATATACAGTAAGCCAAACTAGAGAAATAAGTGATTATTAGTGCATACAGGCTTGAAAAAGTATTTCTAGAATATTTTTTAAAAATGGGACGGACCTCCCCCCATCTACATGGGACGTGACTCCCAGGGGTGTAAACCTCCCTGGCAATGTGGGACAGAAATCCTAGAATGAACTGGGACTCAGCATTAAGGGATTGAGAAAACTTTCTTCACTGAAAGGGGGAAGACAGAAATGAGACAAAATAAAGCGTCAGTGGCTGAGAGATTTCAAATAGAGTCGAGAGGTTATCCAGGAGGTTATCCTTACGCATTATATAGATAGCACCTTTTTAATTTAAGGTGTATTAGGGAGGCTAGAGCGAAGTGTCTGAAACTGTAGGGCTGTGTTTCAGTAGCCACGTTTTTTTAAGATGATTGTATAATGATACAGATTTCACAAGTGACTGTGTGATTGTGAAAACCTTGTCCTGATGCTCCATTTATCTATGGTATGGACAGATGAGTAACAAATATGGATTAAAAAGAAATAAATAATAGGGGGAACAAATGTTAAAATAAATTGGGTAGAGGGAAATATTAGTGGTCAAGGAGAGGGAGGTGTAAGGGGTATGGTATGTATGAATTTTTTTCTTTTATCTATTTCTTTTCCTGAAGTGATGTAAATGTTCTGAGAAATGATCATGGTGATGAATATACAACTATGTGATGATATTGTGAGCCACTGATTGCACATCAAGTATGGAATGTTCATACATTAAGAATGTTCGTGTATGTATGTTGATTGGTTTAATTAATAAAAAATTTTTTTAAATGGGGTAGCACTGCACATTATAGACTGATTATTTAATGTGAAAAAGAATTTGTAGTACTGTAGCACTGTGCAAATTACATTGGCCTGCAAGGACCTGAATTCTGTCGATAAGCAGAGGGTGGTTTTCTTAACATGAGGTTTTGAATCAGTAAGAACCTTCAATAACAAAAACTGAACTGTGTATTTTAACACTTATGTTTTTAGAATATGCAAGGAACATGGGGGTTGATTTATTCATTTTTATAATTGGTTAAAAAAAAACCAGTGAAAGTTAGGATTTTTACTGTTTTGTAATTTGAAGAAAAAATGTCTTAAATTTAATGATGCCAATGGAAAGATAAAGTTTGGATTTTACTTTATAGGACACAGATATTTCATCATAAAAAGCCATAATTTGCTACATGCCAAGA
>PVIY010061572.1:0-11202 GCA_004026745.1 Myrmecophaga tridactyla | reverse complement strand
AAATGAAAGAAAAAAGAAAAAAATTCATACATACCATACCTCTTACCCCTCCCTCTCATTGACTACTAGTATTTCACCCTAAAAAATATATATATATATATATATATTTTTTTTTTTTTTACATGGGCAGGCACCGGGAATCGAACCCGGTTCTCTGGCTTGGCAGGCGAGAACTCTGCCCCTGAGCAACCGTCGCCCGCCCAGCCCAGTATATTTTGACCTTTGTTACCCTTATTTTTTTTCTATACCCATTACCACTCCCTTTCATTGATCACTAGTATTTCAATCTACTCTATTTATGTTAACATTTGTTCCCCTATTATTTATTTATCTTTAATCCATATGTTTTACCCATCTATCCATACCATAGGTAAGTGGAGCATCAGACACAAGGTTTTCACAATCACACAGTCACACTGTGAAAGCTATATCATTATACAATCATCTTCAAGAAACATGGCTACTGGAACACAGCTCTACAGTTTCAGGCACTTCCCTCTAGCCTCTCTAAAACATCTTAAACTAAAAAGGGGATATCTATATAATGAGTAAGAATAACCTCCAGGATAACCCCTCTACTCTGTTTGAAATCTCTAGGCTGCTGACACTCTTTTTTTGTCTCATTTCACTCTTCCCCCTTTCGGTGGAGAAGGTTTTCTCATTTCCTTGATGCCGAGTCCCAGCTCATTCTAGGATTTCTGTCCCGTATTGCCAGGGAAGTTTACACCCCTGGGGAGTCATGTCCCACATAGAGAGGGGAAGGCGGTAAATTTGCTTGCCGTGTTGGCTAGAGAGAGATAGGCCACATCTGAGCAACAAAAGAGGTTCTTTAGGGGTGACTCTTACACCTAATTTTAAGTAGGCTTAGCTTATCCTTTGTGGGGATAAGTTTCATATGAACAAACCCCAAGATTGAGGGTTCAACCTATTGATTTGGTTGTCCCCATTGCTTGCAAGAATGTCAGGAATTCTCCACTTGGGGAAATTGAATTTTTCCCCCTTTCTCACCATTCCCCCAAAGGGACTTTGCAAGTACTTCTTTATTCACTGTTCAAACTCTCTGAAACTTATCGGGGCATCACACTAACCTGGACAAACCTATAAAATCTCATGTCCTCTTCAAGGTTCCATGTACTTATGGTATTCAATTAACCTATCCATATAAGTTGTATTAGGAAGTGCACTAGTCAAAATATGAATTTTGTACCAAATAAACGTTGTTTGGTTTAGTCTCATGCAGAAGTTGAAGTTTTAAAATATGAATGACCATCTATTTTCAACACCCTGCAATATTAACATTCCTTTGTTCTTCCTCATGCAAAAACACTTTTTAATTTGTACATTTAGTCACTATCATTGTGCACTCTAGGCATTCCTAGATTATACTATTTCAGTTCTTAGTTATATCTTTCCTTCTGGTTTCATATGTGCTCCCAGCCCTCCTCCCTTGTATCTTTCTCACATTCATCTTCATTCAGCATACTTGCATTATTGTGCTGCAATCGGCAGTATTGTGCTATCCATTTCTGAATTTTTACCATCAGTCCTGCTGCACAATCTGTATCCCTTCAGCTCCAGTTACCCAGTATGTACCCTATTTCTATCTCCTGGTAACTCTGTTCTTAACTGATATTCCCCAAGTTCATTAATTAATATTAGTTCATATCAGTGAGACCATACAGTTATTTGTCATTTTGTTTCTGGCTAATCTCATTCAGCATAATGTCCTCAAGGTCCATCCTTGTTATTGTATGCTTCTTGACTTTATTCTCTCTTAACAGCTGCATAATATTCCGTCGTATGTATATATCACAGCTTGTTTCGCCACTCATCTGTTGATGGACATTTTGGCTCTTTCCATCTCTTGGCAATTGTAAATAATGCTGCTATAAACATTAGTGTGCAAATGTCCATTTGTGTCCTTGCCCTCATGTCCTCTGACACACACTTACACACACACATTTTTTCCTGAACCATTTGGGCGTAAGTTGTAGATATGATATCTTTTATCCCTAAATGCTTTGATGTGTGTCTCCTGAAAACAAGGACATGCTCTCATATAAACATGATACCAGTATTAACATTAGTACTTAATGATACAACACTATTATTTAGTCTATTGATTGTATTCAAATTTTCCAGTTTTTCTGGTAGTTGTCATTACAGCAAATGAAAATCAACTGATAGTTTGTTGCATTAGGTTACTTCACCTCTTTACCCTCCTTTATACTGGAAGAATTTCTCAGTCATTCTTTGCGTTTATGACATTGACACTTTTGATGAATACAGGCCTGTTTTTTTATAAAATTCTGTTCACTTTGGGTTTGTTTGATGTTTCTTTATCATTAGATTCAGGTTATTCATTTTTGGGCAGGGATATAACAGAAACATTAAAATATTGCTTAAAATATTCATCTTTATAAATCACATGAAAAACCGTGAGTTCATATATTTGCTTATTTATTCAATCCTAAAATATCACAGAAAATAGTTTCAGAATTGCTAACCCAAACATCTGCATAAAAGATTCCTGCTTACTAGTGATCGATATTTATTTAGAATGCTTTTGGTTTTTAACCTAATGGCATATAGTGCAAATAGTGTGTTCTAAAATTGCTTGGCTTAGTTCTTCATCTTGTCTCCATGTTATTTATTTGAAATATAAGTTTGGTCCATTTGTTTCTATTTCTGTTTTATTTTAGAGTTTCTACCATCCTTACTGGTGTGTGTATGTGTAAAATATCAACATGTTTCCAAAAATCAGAACTGCACAAAAAAGTATGCTCAGAGAAGCATTACCTCCCATTCCTTCTATGCCATTTCTATGCCCCCATCTGTTTCACCTTATTTTTACCCACAGTCTTTAGGTATCTAATCTCTTCTGTTTCTTGTTTATCCTGTTGGGCTTTAATCTAAAAAATGAAGGCATTTAGATGAACTTTAATGTCTTTTCCATCTTTAATATTTAAGAAAAATTGGTGTTTTGTATGATACAGCAAATATAAGATGTGAACATATCTTGAACCTCTTTTCAGAACTACTTTTAGGGAAAATATTTTATCTTTGATGGTTCAAAGAGAAATGGACTGATTTTGGTTAGTGGTTAAGAACCACAAAAGATCATGCTGTGGCTGTTATTAAAATCTCTAATGACAAAGGATTTTTCTCTTAATGAAGATAGAAAAGGATATAAACTAATACTATTTATCTGTACATTAGCAAGAATCATCAGGATTCTTGGATACTCGTGTCTTATATAAATATATAAGTAAACCAATAACCACTTATCCTTTGTGGATTTATTAAGAATGAGAGTAATCATCTGATAGCAATGACAAAAAATCAATAAGTAATGCTAGATATAAAAACCTTCATGGATCTTTAAAAATAAAAGGTATTTTTATTTTTGTCCTTGTGTTAGTTACCTATTACTATGTAGTAAATTACCCCAAAACTCAGTGGCTTAAAAATAACAACATTTATTAGCTCTCACACTTTCTGACTGGGTCGTTCTGGTGCTTGCTTTCTCATGAATTTGCAGTTCAGCACTGGCTGCTGCTATTGTCATCTGAAGGCTTTACTAGGGATGGAAGATCTTACAAGGTGGCTCAGTCATATAGTTGTTACGCACTGGCTGTACAGAGTGATTAAGTTAACAGATGTAACCTTAGAAGTCACACACCAACACTTCTGCCATATTCCACTAGTCAAACAGACCACTCTGATTCAGTGTGAGTGGGGACTACTAAGGGTATGCACATGAGGAGTTGGGGATCATTGGAAGTCTTCTTAGAGGCTGGCTACTAGAGTCTTCCCTTGGGTTTGTTTTTAGTACAAGAAATAACTTTTTAAACCCCTTAAAATGTTGCTGAAATGGCTCTCAGTGGATAATATAATCCTCTTGTGTTATTTAGCAAAGAGGCATTTTGTGAGGAGGGAGGCATTTCTTTCTTTCTGCCTGGTACTAGAGCTCAGTGTTAATTGCTGAAGAAATATTTATTGCCAAAAATGAATACCTGAATCTAAAAAGAAATGATTGCTCCAAATATTCTAGAGTTAGGTCAAAATGTTTGAATTTCTTTTATGGCAGAAGAGATAATTACTGCTATAAAACCTTTAGAGAGAAAATTTAATAGTTTTTTCTAATGCTCTTTTGATTTCGTACCATAATCATGAGAATTTCCTTTGCTGCTTCTAAAATGCGTTGTATGTAATATAAACTTTAATAAATGCATTTTAAAATGACACTTGCTGATTAAAACAAGTATATTTATATATACACAAACCATAATGAAATTCAATGTTGTATAGCACTTTCTGAAAACTATTGTAAGTTAGTTTAGATGTAAGAGATATGATTTTAAGACAGGATTATATTATAAATTTAGGTAGGTCTTAGGATTTTTATTTAATATAAAAGATGTCAAATTTCATTTAAAAACATTTGAGAAATAACATGGAATTTGAAAATATTGTACATCATGTCAAGTCTTTTATGTTCTCATAGATTTACATAGCTTTCTTGTCATCAACTAGAAAAGTTGATGTTTGATATATTTTTTCTCTTCCTCCTCATTTTTTAATATACAAACATCAGCTAACAATGGAAAAAAAGATGAAATTCATGTCTGCTACTCTATCAACTTAAAGTTTTCTATTATCTTTCAGTTCTTATCAAATCACATTTTAAGTTATATTTTTCCTTTAGATTTTTATAAGCAGTTTTATTGAGGGGGGAAATAGATGAATAGTTAGCATAGAACGAAAAACAAGTTTTTATTAGGTTTTATGATCCTCACTTTTATCTATAGTGTATTTTAGGAAAGACTTCTTTGTTGAGTAACACTTGGTTAGGATAGAATGACTCTTTTTTAAAGCAGTTTTATTAAGATATATTCACATACCATACAATCTGTCCAAAGTGTACAATCAATGCCTGTTAGTATAATTAGAGTTGTGCATTCATCACCACCATCAGTTTTAGAACATTTTAATTACTTCAAAAACAAAGTCCCCATACCCCTTAACAGTCCCGTCTCAATCCCTCTATCCTTCTCCAGCCCTACGTACCCACTAATCTAATTCTGTCCCTATAAATTTATTTATAATTGTATTTCTATTTTATATAAATGGAGTCACACAATATGTAGTACCCTGTGTCTGGTTTCTTTCACTTAGCATAATGTTGCCTTAAAATAGTAACCTGTGTCTGTTTTTTTTCATTTAGCATAATATTGTTTTAAAAGTTATTGTTATTATGTTTTTTTAATTAGAGGACTTGTAAGTTTTACAGAAAATCATGAAAAAATACAACTTTCCCATATATTCCCCTACTGTTGACACTTTTCATTTGTATGGTACCTTTGTCACAGTTGATGAAAGATAATTAAAATATTACTGTTAACGATAGTCCATAGTTTACATTAGGTGTATTTTTCTGCACATACTCCCCTATTAATTACCTTGTAATAGTGTCGTACATTTGTTATATTTCATGAAAGAACATTTTTATATTTACACTATTAACCACAGTCCATCATTCACAACAGGGTTCACTGTGTTATACTGTTCCATGTTTTACCTTTTAACTTTCCTTCTAGTAACTTTCCTTTTAATCACATTCACCAGCATAATTCAGCACTGTTAATTAGACTCACATTAATGTGCTATCACCACTACCCATTTCTAAACATTTATAATCAACCTAAATAGAAATTCTGCACAAATTAAGCCTTAGTTCCCCTATCTTTACCCCATTCTGTCCCTTGTAGCCTATATTCTAGATAACTCTGAGTTTGCTTATTATAATTAGTTTGTATCAGTGAGGTCATACCATATTTGTCCTTTTATGTCATTCAATATAATGTCCTCAAGGTTCATCCATGTTTTTGCATGCTTCAGGACTTCATTCCTTCTTATAGCTGAATAATGTTCCATCGTATGTATATACCATATTTTTTTTGTTTATCCATTCATTGGTTGATGGACATTTGGGTTGCTTCCATTTTTTGGCAATTGTGAATAATACTGCTTTGAACATTGATGTACAAATGTCTGAGTCCCTGCTTTCCAGTCTTCTGGGCATATACCTAGTGGGATTGTGGGAATTGCGGCAATTGGATAGAATGACTTTTGAATACTATAATCTATTAAATTATTTACAATCATTTTACCGATTTTCTGTGCCTTTTTTCATTTCTTGATGTATACCTTTTGACCCTTTTACACGAGAAGGCAACCGTAGGAAGGAAAGAAAAAAAATGATTCATTTAGTGCCTTCCAGTTTAGTTAGTACAACAGGAAATACATACACATAATTTAAGAAAAAAGTCTTTCTGCCATAATACCCCAGTACCCTAGTGCCCTCTCTAGACGCTGTTACCCATATCTTAAGTATGCTTCCAAAGACAATCTGCACAAAAATAAGCATGTATGTGCATATGTATTTTTCTTTTACACAGTAAATTACTTGTCATACACCATTCCCCACCTTGTTTTTCTGCTTCCATTTTTTAAGGCTGCTTAGTATACTATTGAATCTATATAGTATCACTTCTTTAGCAAGACATATTGATAGGTTTCTTCATAATGTGTAAAATTATCTAGGAGATGAATTTTTAGAAATGGAATTTTTGTCAAAGAACTATATATTTTAAATGTTGCTAGATTTTATGAAATTACCCTCCTAAGAGGTTGACTCAATTTATACGTCCATCAATAGTATATTTTGTATACTTGCCAATTGAAGACGTTTCTAAAGTCAGCATTTTATATAACACAACAGACATAAAATACAAAACTTAGTGTAAAATAATTTTATTCCATCCCAAACAAAATCGCTAGTAACCCCTCCAACCCTCCTCCCTCCTATTTTTTTTTCAAACATTCTTCTTTTTGTTCTCTTTTGGGTAACTCATGGCCAATATCCTCTTCCAGCAAACTCAAACCCCAGAGTTCATGTCTGTTTTCCCCTTTCTTGCTTGCTCTTTATCAATTGTCCATAGCCCAGTTTGATTCCACCTTTGTTTAGTGTCTACTTTCCGTTTCCACTATCACAGCCCGGATTTAGGCCCTCGTAACGTCTCTTGGACTATTACAAAATTAACTAATTCAACTTTTGGTTCCTCCCTGCTATAATTCCTTCTCCTCAGTGCTGTGATTATCTTTATACAATCATTATGTAACTTCCTTGTTTTTAAAATTATTTTCCATCTAAGCCTACATGTTTTAGGTTGACCTTGAAGACACAGTGGCCTGACTTTACCTTTCGTTTCCATTTGTTTCCTACTTCACTCTCCTATGCTCTTCCCATGTGTGTCATGGCTGTAGTCATTCCAGACTGTGATTCTGTTTTCTTGCTCAATCCCTTTGTTTTCACCAATATTGCATCTACCTATAATGTCTGCTTTTCTGCTGGGTTGAAATCCTGTCCATTCTTTACAGCCTACATTATATGGTACCTCTTCTATGACGTCCTGTTTTTCCCAGTCCAAAGTATTGTTTTCTATGTGCTGCATAATATTTCATTTTGAAGTTTTATTAGTATTTGTTCTAGTTTGCTAGCTGCCGGAATGCGATATACCAGAAATGGAATGGCTTTTAAAAGGGAGAATTTAATGAGTTGCTAGTTTACAGTTCTAAGGCTGAGAAAGTGTCCCAGTTAAAGCAAATCTATAAAAATGTCCAATCTAAGGCCTTCAGGGAAAGATACCTTGGTTCAAGAAGGCCAACGAAGAGAGAGTTTCTCTCTCAAGTGAGATGGCACATGGCGAATGCAGTCAGGGCTTCTCTCTCAGCTGGAAGGGCACATGGCGAGCAAGGCATCATCTGCTAGCTTCTCCTGGCTTCGGGTTTCTTGAAGCTCCCCAGGAGGCGTTTTCCTTCTTCATCTCCAAAGCACTAGCTGGTGGACTCTCTGCTTCGTGGTGCTGCAGCATTCTCTGCTCTTTCTGAATCTCTCATTCTCCAAAATATTTCCTCTTTTATAGGACTTCAGAAACTAATGAAGACCCACTCAAATGGGTGGAGACATGTCATCCCCTAATCCAGTTTAACAACCATTCTTGACTAAATCACATCATCCAGGGAGATGATCTCATTACAGTTTCAAACATAGAGTATTGAATAGAGATTATTCTACCTTTATGAAATGGGATTTATATTAAAACATGGCTTTTCTTAGGGGGCATACTTCCTTTCAAACCAGCACGGTATTTAACATATTCTAGCATATATTTTAGTTGTAAACATTATGTTGCTCTCAGTAGATAACCAGCATCTTGAGAGCAGGAACAATATCATATTCATTTTTGTATACTCATCTATCCCATACATTTAGTAAATGCTGAATTTTAAAGATTTTATTATATAATAATTTTAGAGTTTTCCTCCTCTTTATGGTTTTTAGAATGTTTTAAAAGGTCTGAGTTTTGCATGTTTAGGGAAGAATACTTAAATTAAAACGTGAAACATCTTTCAGAAAGGCAGGTGGCATGAGGGGGAGAATACAGTATTAGAAGTCAGTGCAGAGCTAGACAAGGATCCTAGTGGTTCAACCACATTTTAGCTATGATTATAGAAAACTCTGAACTTGTTCTCTTGTCTGTAAATTGATACAATTGGATGAAGTCAGTATTTCTTATCCTGCTTCCTGTCACAAAATACGTGACAGGTTGTGTGTGGATATGTTCTCATCAGCATACTTAGATTTTGATAGAAGGCAAAATAGAGTGCTTAAAATTTTAATTTGATTTTGTAATTGCCACAACTATTCCTGATATACCAGTAAGTGGCATACTGCAGAATGCAGTAAAGAGATGTGCTCTGGATTATATACAAACCTGTCTTGCTTCCCAATGAGCTGTTAACTCTTTTATTAGAATGCACGTGGATTAGAGTGAGGATATTATAAAGATAACTTTGAACTTAATTTAAATTATGCAAACAGTTAAAACATTCCCAGTATTTTAATTATTTGTAGTAAAAGTGTATTAAATTATACTTTTCAATTGACTTTGATACTTGATTTTATCACACAGTTAGGAATTGCTGGACAAGAGGATCTTGAAATGTTTGATTTTTAATTCTCTTTTCCAAAGTATGGTTGGGAGTGAAATTGTGATGAAAGAACATTGAAAGTTTTCAGCAGTTCTTTTTTTTCTGTGCTCATGGTAACAAAAATGGAGAGGGTGGAGTTAGATTGCTTTCGGTAAAGTAATTGAATGCATAATGAGCATTTTCTATTGAATGGTAAAATATCTCAAGTGAAAAAAATTTGGTTTTACATGGAGATCCTTTTTCAAAAGACTTACTGTAATTTATCTAATGGTTTCAATCACATCAGCTTTAACTAGTGGTAAGATTGAGAAAGACTTGTCAGCAAGAGTCTAGAAGGTGAATAGTGTTCCATTCAGTAAGGAGTTGAGAGGTTAAGGAATTTAGTATAAAAGGCAATCAATGACCTTAAAGGAATTTTCATTTTTAGTATTATTTCATGGCTGGTACATATTTGCCATAAAATTTCTTCCTTTGGCTTTCTTCATTCCTTAGTTTGTCAGCTTGAAATATATGGATGTTAGATGACAACATACAATTTCTTTTATCATCTTATTTATACCACCTAATTTTGAAAAACAATCAATTTTTTTAGATATAATTTATATACAAAAAAAAATCACGCTTCAGTTACAGGTCAGTGACTTTTGACAAATGAATATGCCTTATCACCACAATAAGATATAGAACATTTCCATCTTCCCAGAAATTTACTTGTGCTCTTGTGTAGGCGATCCCCACATCACCAACACTTGGTATTTCCAGTCTTTTAATTTGATTCATTCTAGTCCCTGTGAAATGGTATCTTATTGTGACTTTAATTTGCTTTTCCCTGATGACTAATAATGTTGAACATCTTTTTATGTGCTTATTGACCATTCCTATATATTTTAGTGAAGTGACCAAATCTTTTGCTGATTTTCAATTTTGTAACTGGACTTCTTTCTTTATATATTCTAGATACAAATTCTAATATTTTCTCTGATCTGTAGCTTGTGTTTTGATTTTTTGATGGCAGATTTTGAAGCCGAAAATCCTTTAATTTAGGTGAAGTCCAGTTTCTCCATTTTGTTGTGGTTAGTGCTTTTGACAGTCTAAGGAATTCTTTTCTACACCATTGTTACAAAGATTTTCTCAGGAGATGCAAGGATAGTTCAGTAATAGAATTCTCGCCTGCCATGCTGGAAACCCGGGTTCGATTCCCAGTCCATGCACTTCCCCAAAAACAAACAAACAAAATACAACAAACAAGCACAAATTCAATAAATGGTGCTGCAATAATGGGATACTCACATGGAAAAATAATGGAATGTGACCCCGCCATATTGCATACAAAAAAAAAAAAAAGATTTTCTCCTGCGTGTTCTTCCGGAATCACCTACTTTAAAATATCAGAGAATTTACCCTTTAATTCAAAGAACAATGACTTTGAGGTAATATTGATTTACATATTTTTAGAGAAGTAGATTATAGGGTTAGAAAACCAGTTTGTATAAATGCCTTTGGTTCCATTGTCTACCATTTATTTTGGAACTCATTTCCTTCTAGGTAGAAACCGTCTGTTGCACTTCTGTACTTCTTTCTGGGCCTGGCACAGTACTGAGTATACAGTATACAGCAAATATTTGAACAAGTTCTGTATGTATTTCCATTGGTTTTCATTATGAAATTTGAAATATTTTTGCACAGGAAGAAACCCCAATAGATTGAAGAAAAAAGTTTGGCAAGGAAGAGGTGATGGGGATGCCAGACGTTGTTGAGCATATCAGGAACTGGAGCACAGCAGGGTTCTATCACAGAGGCATAAAGTATAGTTCAGCACTTTGCTGCCCTTCCATTATGCTCTTTTCTGTTCATTATGACCCCTGGCATTCAAAAACTGTCTTCCATAAACAGAGATTCACATTCTACAACTCAGCTTTCTTAGAATTGCCCCCACCCCATCATTTCTTGATATTTATAATGTCTAATAAAATTGCGTTGCAGTATTATCCTTTGCCAGTAGATGCCGCTATCTGACATGATATTTCCTCAAAAACCAGAATATTATATTCCTTAATGTGTAGGCTTCAAGTACTCTTAAAAATTAATTTCTTCCATTATTTATTTTATAAGATTAAAATTCTGTATTTCAAGAATTGAAAATGA
>PVIY010061571.1:0-11196 GCA_004026745.1 Myrmecophaga tridactyla | reverse complement strand
TTCAGGGTTCATGTCCACACACAGTGGGCATCCAGTGGTTTTCAAACTCAGGGAAAGTGTCAAGGAAGTTTTGAGTATCCAATATGAGGGCGTGGGATACACATACACAGGCACCATGAATGGGGCTCACCATCTCCAAGGACAACAACAGAACCAGTTCCCCCTCTTGTTGAGTCATCACAGAACAGGAGATATGGGTGAGGAAGTCAGCTAGTCACCCTACAAGGTGTGCTCAGGGTCCATGTATAAGGAGGCCCAGCCCTTGGGAAGGTGCAAGGGTGCTAGTAAGGAGCTTACTGTACCCCTTGTACGTCTGTGGTTCCTATTATGACCAAAATTTCTTCCAGGTCTACCAGTTCTGCAGGACTCTGGGGCTTTACTTTGTTACTGAACCTCAGAGTTCTCACCTTAATGTTATTGAACAAACTTCCAGGATCAGTGAGTTACCACACACCTGGGGATATTAATCAAGGACACTTGGAAAGACAGGAGGTGAGGGCTCCTGAGAAATTACAAATCTCTGGACAAGACTACTCCCTGGCTGTAACTTTTGATATTCTTTTTGAACAGAATGAGGGACCATGATTTTCCCAAAGAGTAAGACGAAGAAAGTATCCTTTCTTTGCATCAATGTTTTTTTTTCCAGTGGGTCACTTTTAAAAATCAGTTACATATGTGTGGTTTTGTGAAAAAAGATCTGTGATACACATGCATATTTGATAATAAGAATGTAAGTAGGAGGGTTGTTAATGGGGGAGAATCACTACTTTCTGCAATTTAGCTCCATGACTGAAATGGACGCAGCTTAGATAATTGTGAAAGGGATAAAGTGAGGGGAAGTCAGGGGAAACCCAGACAAAATCCTTTCCTGGAGGGCACAGGAGGGGCTGGGATGCAGGAAGCACTTGAGACCACCAGGAGGCACTGAGGGCCCAAAAAGAACAAGGCCCATCACAGAGAACGGGTCAGACAGTTTGTAGAAAGAAAGAATATTTTTTGTTTTTTTTAGTTTCTGGAAGATATTTCCTCCCTGCTTGACCTTGTGCATCCTAAAAGAAAATATTCTGTGTCCTGAAAGAAAATCTTAATGTCTGTGATCAGTGTATTGAGATCTTTGAAAACCACACAAAGAGTCTCACTGTGCATGGAGCAGATTTACAACTAAATTCGCAACCTTGCCCAGTGTCTGCTGTTAAAATGATGGTTTGATTTGATCCCTGAAAGTAGGGATGGGGAGCATATGCGTTAATAGTACTGGTAGTGGGAATATGGAATACATGGATTCAGCTGAGTCTTTGCTAGATAGAGCTGTAATTGTCTGTCCTGAGGAAACAGCCAAAAAATCTTCAGTCCAGCCTGAGGAGTCTGCCATCCAACCTCTGTCTACAGAGATTAACACTTCAGTGCCTGTTAAACCTATAATCAGCCCGTGGGGAAAAAGCCCTCACTCTTCTGTGTGGAGTGATTAATGCTGTTTCACCAGATGAAACTGCAATGTAATACTCTGAGATAATTGGCTGGAAACACACTTCTAATTATTTTTATGACCCACCCACACCACCCTTCATTTATTCAAGATCTATAACTACATTAAAACCCAGCAGACACCAAGAGGTGAGATGCAATTTGTGACCCATGTGGAGATACGTTAGACTTCAAAACAACTGCATGATTTTTCTAATGTATATAGATGTAAATAATGGTATTTTTGTGGGAATGTATATTAAATGTTTGGGATAATGGTAGAAGGAATATAAAGTTGGATCAAGCTAAATTAACATACATAAGCCCACTAAGCAGGGATTGTGAATACAATCTTGTACCTAGAAGGGTTAGAAAGTGTATGAACACTTTGGGACATTGGCTGAAACACAGGTCAAAAGAAGGGAAAGAGTACCTGAGGTTGAAATGGTAAAAATGCCCTTGTATTATGTAGATGAGGGGATTCAAAGGCTTAGATGATTGAAATGATAGAGTGCATTTATCATGGAAGACATGCTCACACACCCCAGGAATGTGTGGAGGAAAGCATCTTTTACCAGAACTATAAGGGTTCCATTAGTGGGAATAGCTCCAGCATCCTTTTGCTACAGATCAGACATTCTTGTGGGAACTGGTGTCTCTGAGCTGGAATTCTTAAACAGAATGGAGATGATAGGATTCTAAGTTGGCATAAACCATATGGCAACATTTAATTGCCATAGTCAAAGTGGGCATGGCCATCATAAAGGACACAAGTCTCAAAGCAGCAGTCAAAATAATCTGACTTACAGAGACTTGTAGCATTAGCTAGTAGATCATGTGGTACCTGGAACTAAAGTAGATGGCCTTTCTACTAAATTCTTGTTTCAGCTGTATAATCAGAGTTCTATGTCAAATTGAATTAAGAAAACAGAGGGTTACAACCCCATAATCAATTTACAGATTTGAGACAATTTACAAACCCAGAGCCTCTTGAATAATGGAAGGCCAGGCACGCCTGGGAAAATACTCTGCTACACTGCCCAACATTGAGCCTCTTATACTTCCAACCATCCTTTAGCAAGGAGGCCATTGGCCTTTAACCAGAGCAACTGAACAGGAAAAGTCAATGATCAGATATTTCACAGATTACTAGATACACTGAAGAGACAATAATTACAGGAGTTTCAAAATGTCACTCCGGTCCAACCATCAGTTTCATGGGCTGGTGGAGGTTAGGAAATCAATGGAGTTTTAACACAGGTCCATCTAGCAGTTGGTCCATTTTGTCACCAGTTTCATTCAATGGTTATTTCCACAGTTCCAGAGTGTATAATTGGAATAAAAAATGCACAGTTCTCCTTCACAGCCCAGATATATGGCCTCTTGGGGAGTGCCTTACACTCAGTTGACTAAGGAATAGAAAACACAGGTCTGATTTACAGGTGGTTTTGCATGATATGCAGGTACCATATAAATGTGGTCTGCTTCGGCACTACAACCCTTTGCTGGGATGTCCTTGAAGGACAACGGTGAGGGGAAATCCTCCCAATGGGAAGAACTTCAAACAGTGAACCTGGTTGTTCTTTTGGCTTGCAATGAGAATTGGCAAAAGTTGAACGTGAATACAATATCATGGGATGTGGATTATGGTTTGGCTTGATGATCAGGGACTTGGAAGAAGGATGATTGGAAAATTGACAACAATGAGTTCTGGGGGAAAGTTATGTGGGCAAAAAATGAAGATATTTGTGTCCAGTGTGAATGTTCACCAAATGGGTGACTTCAGCAAAGAAGATTTTAATAATCAAGAGAATAAGATGACCTGTTTCATGGTCCATGATAGAAGGGGCAGTAAAGTTCTAACTGGAACAGACACATACTTCAGATATGGGTTTGCTTTCCCAGCATCCACTGCTGCTGCCAAATCTACCATCCATGGACTTTCAGAATGCTTTATCCACCTTAATAACATTCCAAACTGAGATCAAGGGACCCAATTTGCAGCAAAAGAAGTGTGAAAATGGACACATATTCATGGATATATCTGATTCTACCATGTTCCACATCATCTAGAGGCAGCGTGGTTGATAGAATGATGGAATGGCTATTTGAAGATCCAGTTAGAGTGTCAATTACATGCCAATAGCTTGCAGAGCTGGGGCACAGTTCTCCAGGAGGCTGTATATGCTCAGATCAGTGTCCGCTCTATGATGTTATTACTCTCATAGCCAGGAATCACAGGTCCATGAATCAAGGGGTTGAAATTGGAACAGGACCATTCTTTATAATCCCTAGTGACCCTCTAGAAAAATTTTTATTTGCTGTCCCAGAAGCCTTAAGCTCTGTTGGTCTACAGGTATCAGTTTCTCCTACCACAAGCTAAATCAATGATTCCATTGAACTGGAAGTTAATATTGCCACCTAATCAGTTTAAGTTTATCATGCTTCTGAACCAATTGACAAGGAAGGAGATTACTGTACTGTTTGGCGTGACAGACACTGGCTATCAAGGAGAAATTAGACTGCAACTATACAATGGAGGTAAAGAAGTGTCCTGGAATCCAGGAGAAGCCCTTGAGTATCTCTTAATAAAACCATGGCCTGTGATTAAATTCAATGGAAATGTGTAACAAACCAATTCAGGCATGATTATCAATGGCCCCAAATCTTCAGCAGTGAAAACTTGGCTCACCCCACCAGGCAAGGAACCACAGCCAGCTGCAGTGTCGCTGAGGATAAAGGGAACATGGGATGATTAGTGGAAGAACATAGTAATAAATATGAACCATGACCACATGGCCAGTTGAAGAAACAAGGGCTGTGATAGTACGAATATTTCTTCCTTCTTTTTGTTATGACTTTGTTTGTGTTTCTATTTGTATATAACACAAATATCTTTCTTTCTTCTCATATGATGGAAGCTGCATTGTTGATGTGATAGTATTTAAGTTATAGGATATCAAGTATAAGAACAAATGTTACCTGAGAACATGCACCCTATTCAGGAGAGACATAGTGCTCTGCCAGCTGTATATGGGAGAGTTGAGAATTCTTAGGTGCATATTGTGTTCTCTTTAGAGATTAGGTATGGTTTAAGGTGTGTGTATCTGCCATACAGATTGGACACTGATGGTTGGTGTAAGGTGTCAATTTGTCCAGGTGGTGGTGCCCAGTTTTCTGGGCAGGCAAGCACTGGCATAACCACTACTACAAGGGTATTTTGTGGCACCTGCTCACGTGGACAGTGTTCCTCCATCTATGCATCCCTGGGCCCTGTTCATCCAGTGAATAGTGAGAGGACCTTGTTCTGTGCAGACAAAGCGGGCATTCTACATGAGAAGGGCAAGGTGATGTCCCTGAAAGGGAGTGACCCCTGCTTAGGGCTTCCTCCATCCCATGCATTCTTGCTGTGTGCACACGTGTTAATGGAGCTGCCACTGGCCCCCTTGATGGTACCACAGTCTCTGGGACCTACAATCTAAGGGCTGCTTTGCACTGCTTTCTACCCTTGTCCTATCATAAGTATTAATAAAGAGTCTTCTCAGTTATGATTGGTTACTTATTGATGGTGGTTCTTCTAAATTGTTGATACAGATTAGATGATTTTCTTATATCAATGCTGGAATATGGGTAGTAACATTATTCCCTCCTATGGTTGAAGAATGTGCATTAAATGCAACTTTAGACCCATACTGAGACGTAAACAGTCTCTGTGCTATCGAGAATCTGCCTCATATACCCTTCACACTGTTGGGAGCAATATTTTGTGCTCAGACTGCAGAAACATATCCCAGAGTCAAAGATCTAGAGAAGAGCATGGCTTAGGCTGGAACACTGGCAGGACCAGGCTCATCTAGCATGGTAGAATCTGGAAACACAGAGATTGTCTGTAATCAGCCCTTCCTCTTGTACCCACAGAGACCCCACATGCAAATCACCCTTTAGGCTTACAAAAGAAATCCCCATCCTATGTTGGGCCAGTTTGGTATATCTTTATCCCCTGGTGGAAAATGAAGATGCTGGAGCTCCTCCTCTGCCTTCTGCAAGCTCCCCTTGGTGAGGCTTGTCTTTCCATTTGGGCAGAGGGGCTTGATTGTGGGTTGGGACAGACTCACAATGACTCTCTTTGTCCCAAGGTGTGCTGTCTGGGCCAACACTACAGGAGTCAGACCCAGGAATGGTGAAGCCCTCCCAGACCCTCTCCCTCACCTGCAACGTCTCTGGGGGCTCTGTCACCAGAAGTTACTACTGGCATTGGATCCATCAGCGTCCTGGGAAAGGGCTGGAGTGGATGGGGTACTGGAGTCGGAGCACAGGCTACAACCCAGCTTTCCAAGGCCGCATCTCCATCACTGCTGACATATCCAAGAATGAGTACTCTCTGCAGCTGAGCTCCATGAGTGCTGAGGGCTGAGGACACAACCACCTATTACAGTGCAAAAGCAGTGAGAGGAAGGCAGTGTGAACCCAGACACAAATCTCCCCTACAGGAGGGGATGGACTGCAGGGTGTGCTCATGCCCTCCAAGGACAGGACTCAGCCCCAGGAGCAGGTGCAGGGAGGGAACAATTTCCTCTTAGAGTCTGTGGCTTCCTGTCCCTGAGCCTATTTCCCTGAAGGTTTGCCTTCCTCATGCCTGAGTTCTCCTTCATTTCAGTCCCAAGCAAAGTCAGGTTAATTCAGAATCTGCATTAATTTCACACCAAGTGGGAAGTGAAATCACTGTCCCCGGCTTCCATTCCCTTACTTTAGGGCTTTCATTTACATCCCAGTGTGACCTTTTCTGGATTATCTGTAGTAGTAACTCATGAAACACTTAAAAGTCTGCATCAAATAAGAACATTCTTTCTATAAATTGAACCCAAGTTAGGAAAATAATTAATAATAAAACCTCCATTATTTTCTTTTTAAACAGCCAAGTTTTATATTAACACAAAAACTGAGAAATATATAAAGAGACTTCCCATAGATTGTAGTTGCAAAACTCTTATATCCTACTGCAAAACTCTTATATCTCCATGATACATTAATTAAAACCTACCTTTAATGAAAACAATAAATAATGGATTTTGGATGTTGCCAATTTTTCGTTATTTGTCCTCTTTCTAAGATTGGATCTTAGAAAGGATATTTAAATTTCACCTTCATTTCTCCTGTTTCACCCAATTTTTGACAGTTTCTCATCCTTACCTTGTTCTTTAGACATTTTAAAGAATGATCTTCACTTTGTGTCGGACAAGGTTTTTCCATAATTGCATTGTGGCAAGGGTGTGTGTACAAATATGATAGTGGCACAGAGCCCTTCCCCTTGTGTCATATCAGGGGCACATGGCATCGGCATGAGTCACCATTGGCCGTGCTGAATTCCCTCCCTGTGTTAGAGTGGTGGTTTCTGCTTTAAGCATAGAAATCCTATCTGTCCCTTTCCATACTGTATTCTTTGGAACTGAGTCACTGAGACCAATACAGTCTTAATAAGAAGGTAGTTAAGGTTTAAAGCCTTCAGCAGTTTTGTTGTCTACATCTGCATTGATTATTTGAAATAATTACATTATTTCTTCGATGTATATTTAACACATGGTGTTTTAACTCAGTACATTTACTTTGATGCTCAAATTTAAGTATCTTTTCCAAATGGAAGCTATTTCAGTTTGGTCCCTGTTTTCACTTATATTCCCCAGGCTGTATGATTGTGTGTGTGTGTGTGAATGTGTGCCTCTGTATGGGTGTGATGTACGTGTGAGTGTAGGAAGGTATGTGTGCTGTGAACACTTCCTTATGTTCTGCTTCTATTAGATACTCTGTGCTCACCTTGCTGTTTTGCACTAATAGTCCTAGAATTCCATTTGCTTTTATGTATATCAGAGCACTCAGGACTCTCAGGAGAAGTGTTAAGGAATTGCCAATAAGAGGCTCTTCAGAAGTCTATGAGGAAGAGAGCTCCTGTGACTCTCAAACTTATAAGCAATTTTCCCTTCCATTCATGTAGGAAAACCTTGGTACCAGCTTTCAGAGTCAGATTTTTTTATTCCATTGCCTAGAGGCCTCTGGGAAAGGTATGATCATCTCTTAGAAGAATGAAGATGAAATCTATATTTATGCTCAGTCTGCTGACTGTACTGTCTTTTGAGTCTTTAAAATATTTTTAAAAATTATGCTTGTATTCTAAAGTTTCTGGTTGTGGATCATTTTAGCTGTTCATGTCCTCAAGTGACCTGCTCCAGGTGAAGTTGCAGGTGTCTGGCTGAGGACTGATGAAGCACCCATAGACCCTGTCCCTCCCCTGCTCCATATATAGTACCTGTCATACCCGTTGTTATTTCTGGACCTTAATCCAGCAGCCTCCAGGGAATGGGCAAGAGTGGATGAGGGACATCAGTTCAAGTGGGAGTACAGAGATCTGTCTGTCATTCCAGAACTTAGTCTCCAACTCCAGAGACATGCCTAAAAATGAATTCCCCATGAAGCTGAGGTCCATGATGATCCAGAACATAGACATGTATTAATGGGCAAGAAAAACTAATAGAGGAAGCCAGTAGGAACCCAGGCACAAACCTTCCCTGCAGGAGGAGGTTTCCGTATATCAGAATGTGGATGATGAACTATTGCACATATATTAGTTTAAAAGCTGCCAGAATGTGATATGCCAGAACTGGAATGGCTTTTCAAAAGGGGAATTCAATAAGTTACAAGTTTATAGTTCTAAAGATGTTAAAGTGTCAAAATTAAAGCACCAAACATAGGTTACCTTCACTTGAGAAAGGCTGATGGTTCAGAACACCTGTGTCAGCTGCGTAGTCACGTGGCTGGCATCTACTGTTCCCTTGCTCCTGAACACTTTTGTCCTCAGCCTCTGCTCTTATGGGAGGTCTTCAATTTGTTTTCCCAGGGCTAGCCTTCATCTCTTGCACTCCATTTGCTCTCTCAGGTTCTGGCTTGCTTAACATCTCATGGCAAAGTCTTCTGGGCTCCAAGCATCTCAAAACATGTGTTCCTCTTCTCTGAAGCAACTGTTCTCAAAGCATCTACAACTGCTCTCTATCAGCTCTGAAGCTTCCGTTCTTTCTGAACCTCTCCAAAATGTATACTCTTTTAAAGATTCCAGTCCTTTACTCAAGAACCACCTAGAATGAGTGGACTTACAACTGAATGGGATCAAAAGGTCACACCCATAATTGGGAGTGTCTAATCCCTATGGACAAATGTATCAAAGTTTCTTCCCTACAATATTGAGTCAGGATTAAAAGAAATGGTTTCCTTCACAAGATTGAATCAGGATTAAAACATGGCTTTTCTGGGGTACATAACACTTTCAAACTAGCATAGTGCCTGTATAAGGGAAACAGCTTTGGGGCTCAATTCTTAAGAGTTTATTAGGAAAAATCATACCCCAAATTCATGCTTTCCTTTCTCTTGATAGATGGATTCAGTCATATTGATTCAATTAATCAATCTGGAAACTGATTACTCAGAAATAAGTTTTAAATTAAATAAGCTGTGTCACAATTTAAATCCAGAGTACAATTTACAAACTCTAGATGTATGGAAAATGTTGCAAAAATAGTGTGTACATATGTCCAAGAGAAAATACTAATGGAAGCATTAAAATGTATATATAAAATATGTGACAGTTTAGCATGAAGTGAATTTACACTGAAGCAATAAGGAGGCTTGAAAAGGTTAATGCTTATGTATTAATTACGATGAGTTTCAGTTTCATTATTAAAGGAATAAGCTTTCCCAAAGCTTACATATAACAACAATGACCCATTTATATCCCATAGCAGTATATAACTATTTAAATTTAAGATGTTGAAACGGGCTCTATTAGTAGAGTCAAGTCAAATTTCATCTAAATTTACATTATTGCTAGGGTCATGTCAATTGACAGAAAAAACATTATTTATACATTTGCTTTGCTTCTCATGCAAAGTATTTGTGCTGTTGCTTTTGTTTGCTTTTGTTCTATTTTTGGTTCAAGATGAATTTATTTTGCAACTATCACATGTACTGTCAGAGAAGAATCACAAAAAATAACATAATTGAAAAGTAAATTTATTTGTGTGAGTCTTGTAAACTTATTCTGAGAAGAAATACATTACAAAATATGAAAAATTATCGTAAATAAGACTTAGAAACAAAAAATACAATATTACTATATATATCGCTATTGTTGACATGTAACATTGGTATGGTACCTGTTTTCCACTTGATGCATGATATTACTGTTAACTAATAGGCCATATTTTTCTTTTGGTGTATTTTCCCCATTTATCACTTTAACTTTGACTTGTAGAAGTGATGTACAGTTGTTCTACATCATGTAAAACTATTGACCACATTGATCTTCCATAACAAGATTCACTGCGCTATACAGTCACCTGTTAAAAGTGCTTTCCTTCTCAAGACATACACAACATCAAATGTCTCCTTTCAACCACAATTGCACCAATAATTCAGCATTGTTAAGTACAATCATACAAATGTGCTCCCATCACCTCTATACTATTCCAAACATTTACAGTCAACCATATTAAAAATTCTAGAAAAGCGTCAGGTCCCCATTCTCTACCCTCACTTTATCTCTTTGTAACCAATATTATATATCTATTCCAAGCTTATGTTCATGCTACTTAGTTCATGAAAGTGAGATAATGCAAAATTGGTCTTATATTGTCTGGTTTATTTCACTCAATATACTGTCATCAAACTTCATCTTTGTTTTTGCATGTGTTGGTACATCAATTCTTACAGATAGATAATATTCCATCATAGGTATATATAGTATCTTGTATATCATTCGTCTTTTGATAGACAGTTGTGACGTTTCAATCTTTTTGAAATTGTGAATAATGTCACTATGAACATTGATGTGCAAACGTCTGTTTGCATCTATGCTTTCAGTTATTCTGGGTATATACCTAGCAGCAAGATTGCGAGATTCTGTATTTAGCCTCCTGAGGAAGAGCTAAACTACATTTTCCATCGAATGTACCATGCTATATTTCCATGCGCAGTTAATAAGTGTGTCTGTTTCTTGACATGCTCACCAACATTTTTCGGTTTTTTGTTGTTTAGTAGTGGACGTTCTACTAGACGTGAAATGAAATCTCAGTGTGATTTTGACTTGCCTTTCCCTAATAGCTAGTGAAGATGAACTAATTTTCATGTCCTTTTTAGCTATTGGTACTAGCTCTTTGTAAAAATTTCTATACATGTGTTTTCCCCATTTTTAAATTAGGTTGAATGACTTTTTATTATTGAGTTGTAGGAAGTCAAAATATCAAAGTTTTATCAGATATGTGGTGTCCAAATATTTTATCCCATTGAGTAAGTTGCCTTTTCAATTTCTTGATAAAATGCTCTGAAGAACAGATATTTTTTGTTTCTTTGTTTGAGGAGGTCTCTTTCATCTATTTTTTTCTTTAAGTGTCCCTGTTTTGGGTGTAAAGTTCAAGAAAACATTGCCTGTGCAAGATGTGGAAGATGCGTCCTTGCGATTTCATCTAGGACTTTTATAGTACTGGCTCTTATGTTTATTTCTTTGTTCCAGTTTCAGTTATTTTTTAATAGAGTGTGCAATAGGGGGTCCTATTTCATTCTTTTTTGATATACATATCCAGTTATTCTAGAACTATTTATTAAAGAGAATGCCCCCCACCCCAGTTGAGTGGACTTGGGATCTGTGTCAACAATGGACTGGTCATAAAACTGAGTCTATTTCTGAACCCT
>PVIY010061570.1:0-11197 GCA_004026745.1 Myrmecophaga tridactyla | reverse complement strand
TTTCTATTTCTCTCTCCTCCTCCTCTTCCCTCTTCCATTCCAAGAGCATGGATTATGTATCTTTATATTCCTATCTCTAGCATGTTTCATACATGGCAGCCATTTGGTAAATGTTTCTTTGATTAAACTGAACATAATTCAAAGAGCACATTGTAAAATTTTAATCAGCTTTTGCTCTTCCATTTTATCAACATCTTCTTTGTACACCTCAAATGATGGATCATTCAATCCTGAATATATTGGACCTGAAGCATTTAAACAAGTGTTTCAACTCTATTCTCTAAACCAAATGGGTGTGGTGGATGAGGTAATTGAGAGTGTGACACAGGAACATATTATATTTCTCAGTGATGGGGGAGAATCCTCCAAGAAGCCTTCAATTCAGGCTATAATTTTGCTTCTGCCAAAAAGCAAGGACTGTTACTAGTATTTGACAACATACAACACCAGCAAGTATTTTGTACATGCCTCCTTTCAGAAAGATTTTACTCAATGTATCAGCATGGCATGAATCTTCCTAAAATATTGCCTTCTACATATCATACACCATCTCAAAAGAAATTCAGTGTGATCCTTTGCAGAGTGGTTTGGGTGCAGAACGAAAAAAAAGTAAATATGAATGTTATTTACTCTATTCAGAAAGAAAGCAGCTACATACAAAAAGCCTGTTAAGCTATTCAGAAGACATTAACACCTTTCATAATAAAACAAAAACAAAACCCATCAACTGGAATTGGCTACTCCTTGCTCTCATGTTTCTCTACTTTCAATCACCCACGATATTCTGACAGTCTGACATGTCCACAGGGAACAGGTCCATTGCCTGCTCTTTATGACCTGTCACCATCAGTGTAGCTTCTTACATCACCAGCTCGATATCTGTTCTCTGAATTCCCAGGTTAGACTCACACCACTCATCATTCCCATCCTTCACACCATCAAGTGTTTTAACTTTGCAAAATGCAAATCTAATCAATACCTCACCGGTGCACACCTAACCCATTCACAGTAGGTGATCCTTTTGAGGTTCTGACTAGAGTAGTTCTTAGCTTTGCATATAGGCACCCCATGCCCTTGCTGCCTCCTCACTTTAACTTCTTCTCCTCCCTCTCTTCACCTCTGACCTGTTCTTCTGAACCACTTACAGAGCGATGGAAAGCTCCATGCTTTTGTGGGGCTCCTTCCAACTGGCATGTGCTTTCTTTTCTTTTCCTTCCTGGCTTTCTTATTCTTCCTTCAAAAAATCAGCTTTCTGGGACTCCCATTCCCTGATATTTTGTCACTGACCACCCAAAATGTCTTGTACTCCTCCCTAATCATGTTTGCAACCCTGTCCCATGCTCTTCTCCAGAACCAGCCACTGTCAGAGCTGAACTTTGGGCCCAGGCTGGGTTGGTTAAGAACCAATCAGTCCACCACTGATCAGCGAACAACACTGTGCAGTTTGTTTTAAAGGAAAGCCAGACATTAGGCATGAGAGATGGTCACAAAAGCGTTATGTACCTGAGGTTCAAAACATGGATTCCAATTAGGGTAGTTACTGATTCTGAGCATGGTAACAATTTAAAACCAGTGATGCTGTAATAACAGGCAGTGAATGTTAGGGGTTTACTGAATATTTGTTTAGTGAATAAATGAGTATAATGAAAAGAGTAAGGTGAAAGTCCAAGAACTGTGCTCAGAAACTAAATTAAGAAATTCACTCTAAAACCAATGAATCAATGGCCTATGAAACCACCTGTCCTTAGTTTCTTTCACTCATATAACCATGGAGATGGGAAGAAAGCTAGGAAACAGCTCATCAATATTGCCATATCCAAGAAGCTATTATTAAGATGATACCTTCATTGCCTTGAGGGACAGAAAAAATATTTGAAGGTGTAGTGTATCACTTGGTAAGCAGTAAGGAAGAAATATTGAGAGCCCCAGACCTAACTATGAAGACAACTGGACTACATGCGTAGGGGTCAAAAGTCAAAGAAAAAATGAGGTACAACGTGCCTGGATGTCTCTGATAGTCCTCTTTATAAGAAAGGGGTTGGGATTAATGAGGAACTTCATTTAAGGATGCACTAGATACTTCACAGAATCATGTCTGTTCTCTAGGAGAGTGGCTTGTGGTGCCTCGGTGCTGGTTAAAACAATAGAAACAGATTTCCACTTCAAAACTGTGAATGTGAAGGGTTTTTTTTTGTTGTTGTTTCTTTTTTCATTTTGATGTTGATTAAATATAAGTTACATTCCCTGATTCAGGAAGGAGTAAAAAGTTGAGTGATGTCAACCTGTTTTCTTGAGATGTTGAAATTTTTCTCAAAAGGATTGAAGTAGTTATTGAATTTTTTTTAAAAAGGAAGATGGAAAACTCAAAGATGCCAAAAGGAAATCAAGGGAAATATCAAGGGAAGAGCAACATGGCAGTTCTGAGTTTCATCACCTAAACAGGGTCTCCAGGCCTTCTGGGGAAGATATTGGGCTTGTGGGTATGCCAGGAGACCTGCATTTGCAGCAGCCCAGCTGAGACCACAGGCACAGAGCTTCTGAGGAGGACATATATAGGGATTATTGGTGATTCTGTGGAGAGCTGTGGAGCTGGCTCTGTGTATAACTGACAATACCAATTGATGAGTGAGCTGGTTTCCTGGAGGGTAACAGATGCACTTCTGAGATCTGTCAAACCTGGCAATCTGTACCCACCACTCTAATTCATGTCTGAACAAATGATGCTGCTAGAACAGACACAGAGCCATCTTTAAGTGTTATAAATTCTAAGGCAAGAAAGGGAAGGGTGTAAGGACACAGCTGTTGTTTTTAATTTCTCCTTCTAAAAGAAATTTGGACTTTTGCAAGAAAAAGTGAGACAAAGAAACCAAACATGTCTGGACACTGACTTTTGAAAATGGCTTAAGATACTGTCATCTTGGAAAATTAAAAGAATCATAAAGTAGCAATATTCAGATACAAGAAGCAGATACAGGTAGATTAAGAGAATTAAAAAATAAATCAATGCCCACCAAAAGGTTCAAAATATAGGAATGGTTAAACAAGGGCAAGTCCATATGATGGGTTATTATGCAACCATTTTAAAAGATAAATATAAAGACTATTTAGCCACAGGAGAAATACATCAGAGAGGATGGAAAAAATGCATATGAGAAAAGATTGGGCCTGACAGATGCTGCGTTAAGAGTGAGTGAAATAAAATATGGCAATCTGGCCCCATTCCCAAGACTTGGAGGGCATTTCACAAATTTATAACTGGATGAATTTTAAACTGACTTTTAGAAAGTTATTTAAATGATGGGTTTTTTGTTAGTTTGTTTTGGGCTAGAAATATGTACCACAGTAAGAAGAGGGAGAATCTTGTCTACTCTGAGATTTACAATGTAGGAAGTAGGAAAGTGCCAGAGAAAATACACTGCAAAATGAACTTTTGAGGAAAGCATGTGAAGAACACACAGAACAAATCACAATGCAACTGAAGCTCGGTAATGTAAAGGCAAAAGTAAAGTGATAAATTATTTGTGAAAATAGCTATGGGAATGTAGGTGATGAAGAGGCAATGATAATAAAGGGCATTAAATGAAGCATCCTCTAACACTGAGACATGTTAGAAGGAGTCTTTAAAACAGTGATGCACTGCAGGAAATGACTTTGTTTCAAAGACAGAAGACTGTAGGTCATGCCACAGTGGCTCAGCAGGCAGAGTTCTTGCCTGCCATGCCAGTGACCCAGGTTCAATTCCCAGTGCCTGCCCATGCAGAAAAAAAAACTGTTGAAAACTGAGAGGAGGCATATTTTTGTATCATTATGATGCACATCCAGGCAGAGGCAGACTAGAGAGCCCCAGGTACACTGGTAGCTCCCTTGTGTCAGTCAAGTGGTGGGACCTAAAGGATGCAAACATTGGGTGTGACCCCAGCATACCAGTGAGCTAGAATTCCTTAGGTGGTATGCTGGTGTGAATCCATCATGGACCCCAGAAAAGACTTGTCCTTTAACCCTCATTCAATATCGCTGGGTGAGAGCTTTCTGATTGTTCCCATGGAGATTCAAGGTGGGGTTGCTTACTAGACCCCTTTAAGAGGGAACCATTTTAAAAAAAGCCACAGAGCCCGTGCAGCCAGAGACCTTTGGAGATGAAGAAGGAAAATGCCCCTGGGGAGCATCATAAAGTAAGAAGCTGGGAGAGAAAGCCAGCAGACTTTCCCATGTGCACTGCCAGCTGAGAAAGAAATCCTGAACTTCATCTGCTTTCTTGAATGAAGGTAACATTTTGTTGGTGCCTTAATTTGGGCATTTTTATAGACTTGCTTCAGTTAGGACATTTTCATGGCCCTAGAACTGTAAACTTGTAACTTAATAAATTTCCCTAAGAGTTGTTTTGTTTCTGGTATATTGCATTCCAGCAACTAGCAAACTGAACAGGTGGGGACTTCACTCGTAATCTCAGTTTCAATCAGCAAAAGCCATATATCTACTGTTGAACTTTGAAAAATGTTCCCAAGAAGAAAAATGAAAAGCACGAAATTCAGTTAGTCACAACAGGGAAAGAACCCAAGCAAGTAGCTCCCCAAATACGGGGACAAAGAGAGCCTTATGGGAGAAAGAAACAAAGATGGTGGAATGTTTTGGCCAGGCAGGATTGCAATCTTATAGAAAGGAGGTGGATTTTCTTTGTAACTTGGGCTGTTTCAGCTGATTATGCCTTGCCCTTGGAACTGTCAACTCAAAGAGGGAATTTAGAGGGAGCGGGTTAGTCTTTGGATACCAGGAAGTAAGGGGGGATGGGTACAGTCAGTGTATCTTCATAGTAGAATTTTTAACAGTACACCACACAGTTTAATGACTGTCTAATACTTCACTCGGGCTAGTAAGGAAAAATACATTCTTAAAAAGGAAGGGACAAATCTTGGATAAAAGCAGGAAGATTATCTTGGAATTTATCATTCCAGGGAGGGAACGCTGATAACAGACATATATATGTTCTGGTACTCAGGAGAAATAACTTCAAAAGTTCATGGAAAATAGACATATTTCATTTCAAAAGCAATGGATTTGAGTTATTGGACTTGGATCTGACTCTCAGCTCTATTCTTAATTTACTCAGGAGCTTTGGAGGCATTCTCTGAATTTCAGTTTCCTAAGTCTTAAAATAGTGAGAATAATATCTGCCTCACAGGCTTGCATGAAAAAGAAATGAAGAAAGTTATTTTCCCTACCTTAGTTTCTCCTCTGTGAAGTAAAAGAAGATGGCCGCCTGTGTTGGGCATTGCTGGAAGAAGACCCCTTACCGAAAAGGGATTTTCCAGAAGACAAAACACAATTGACCTGCAGGGGTTTTCAGAGAATATGGGCCACAACCCTACAGGGCTGTTGATAAGCCACAACTGGTGATAAAAGTAGTTAAGGTCCAGTAGAGCTACCTATCAGATTGGACAAACACACTATACTAATCAATGGATAGCTGCTCCCCACTTTGTAAGACTCCCCTACTTAAATTGGAAACTTAATGTCAACCAATCAGAACATTTCCTCACCTGCCTCTGTATTTGCCCTATATGAGCTTCCTCTTTCTATTCGCTTTACTTTCTGGATGGGATGCTGCCCAATTCATGAATTGCTCAGTGAAGTTGTGAAATCCTAAATTGCTTGAAAACGACATCACGACAATGCCCAATGCTAAAGGAATGTGTCCTTATCTAACAATAACATAGATCACCATGTCTGCTAAGCTATGAACTATAAAGTTCTCACAATAACAATCATAAATGTGTACAACGAGGAGGAAGAAGAGAGGGATGAATCGAAAAAGTGGTAGAGTTTTACAGGAAACTAGAAAAAAGAACATGTGTGCAATTAAGCAAGGAAAGTCAAAGTTCAGGACTAATCAATGTTTGTAAAAATTGCTAAAGGCAATAGCAATGAAAAGAAACATTTGTCTACTTCTGTAGGCAAAAAAAAGAGCAAGGAAGCTGCAGGTTTACTCTTTGTTGAAATTAATGATGAAAAGAAAAATAGAACCCTGTAATTTTATTTTGCTTCTACTATTTGTAAAGGAGAAAGGCCTGCAGATGGGAAAATGTAAAGTAAATGTCAACACAAAGGAACTGAAAACTGAAATGTTTGGAGTGGAAATTTTTTTCTGAGAATATGGAGGTAATTTGGATGGTGCCATGGAGATACAGACACAAGGATGGCCTAGAAAGGGACAGAAGCTAATCCAACTTTCCATTTTACTCATGACACATTTTTTGTTTGCCTATCTATTTAAAGATCTCATTCCAAAAATTATTTGATGTAGCTGGTTATTACAGTCATTGTAAATAAAAAAGGTGAGGGGGAGGAAGAGAAGAACGAGACAGAGAGATAATTGTCTGATGTAATCAAAATAAGTGAAATGAAGTTTGAAAAAAAAGATAGCAAAAATGATGGTCTCCGAAATGAAAGGCTTTTTTTCAAGCATTAAAATAACAAATGATACTGCAACTTATCTAAACTGATTCTATTCATCTCCTCTTTCTTGATGTTTAGATGGAAAAAATGTACAATACAAGCCATCAGTGTAGGTTTTGGAAAATCTTCTACCTACTCTCAATAACTTTTGACACCAATTGCAAATATTGAAATAACTCAATCCTGACTCTACTTACCAGGAGTCAGGTAAGTAAATTGCCCATAATTTAAGGGCAATCCTCTAAGAGGTCACCTTTCAGTTACCCATTGCAAGTTCAGAAACCCAGGTCACCTGCACTTCTGACCAACTGGCTACAAATTTTGGGGTTCCCACCCCCTGGGGTTCAATAATTTGTTAGAACAACTCACAGAACTGACTAAATGTGCTATGCATACAATCAGTACCTTAATTATAGTAAAAACACACAAATAAGAAGAAGCCAAAGAAGAGGCACTTAGGGTAAGTCCTGAGAGGATCTCAAACTTCAGCTTGGGGGGCTTAGCCATGTGTAGTCAGAACACATCACCCTCCTGGCACAGAGATGCACCTTCTAATTGTGGAGGTTCACAGGACCTTTGAGTGTCCCAAGTTTATGTGCGGTCTCATTATGTAAGCATGATTGATAGAATCAATGTCCCCATGGTTGAATTTAATCTACAGTTCTTTCCCTCCCAGAGTTTCAGAGAGTTGGGCTGGTATGACCTGACTCACATCCCCAGCTCACCTAATCATCTGGCTTGAACTGGAGACAAAAACCAGACAAGTTTTCATTATACTACACCACTTCAAGGTTTCCTTTCCACACCTATTGATCATCCTTGCACTGTGCGAGGTGTTACAGAGAAATGATATAGAAATGATCCCTCTGCCTTCCAAAGATTTCAAAGTCGTGTAAAGGAGCATCCCCCACCTCTTTTTTTCTTAACTCAGTTATGACACTTCATGATCAGGGCACGACCAGGCGAACTCAAGGTCCTATGGAAAGTCTATTAAAAGAATGATGGAAGTGGAGGTGGTGTGGGCAAGAGAGACTTCATAGAAGAAGAAGGTGGCTTGCATCGGTACAAGTTCTCCAGGAGGAATTAGGGAGAAGTGATTGATGGTGATACAAGCAATGGGAACAGCAGATGCAGAGCCCAGGTAATGGGGGCTAGGGAAATCCAGAGTGGGGTGGGGAGCAGGAATGTGGGGGAGGGAAAGTATTAAAGGTGGACAAAGTAGGAAAATCAGCAAATATAGAACATGAAGATACTAGTTTGGTATGTCATTAAGTGTGAACTTATTGCTAAGACATCTAACAATGAAATACAGCTGAAAGGCAAAATTTGCTTTTTAAAAAAAAAAACACCTTAAAATTAAATATGCAATGCATGATAGCAAGCTTATCTAAAATTGCACTAACATTTTAAAATATTCCTTGTTATGGTATGGAGGGGCTGGGAGTCATGGGAAACAGTGAGAGAGGAAGGAGACAGCTGCTTTGTCAGCCTTATCAGCCAAATGAATCCTGGCAATCTCTAGGGTGGCAGATGTCACAGCCAGATCATCCTCACATCCAGGAAAATGAAAGAAGAAAATTATCACAGGAGGCTCAATTTTGCTAACTCAGAAGAAAAGAGAATTTCTTGGCATCTTCTCTAGAGAATGTTCCAGTGATTAATGATACAGCGTGCATTCTTTTTATGCTAATCTATTTCACATTGTGATTATATATATATATATATATATATATATAGAGAGAGAGAGAGAGAGAGAGAGAGAGCGAGAGCGAGAAACCATTCCACAGGCAAGCACACAGGGAGATTTCCAGCAAACGAATGAGGTCATTTACAAAGAGAACCAGGAAAAAATGAAGTTGGCTCATTTTTACATGTTAAGCACAGCAAATCATTGTCACCATAATCTTATTCTTTGTACCTAAAAATCTTTATCACATTTTTATTAGCCTATTTTTCAATTCCCTTAGGAGAGATTTGACTATGAAATGTCTTGCTTTATTGTGTTCTGTTTTGTGATAAGTTCCTGCAGGTTGCCATGACTTTAAGAAACCAAATGTATTTTCAATGTTTGTTCTTTGTTTTCTTAAATGCATCCTAGTTATTTCCCCAGATTATTAATCTGGTGTTTTGTTTTTTTTTTTCACAAAGATAACACAAAAGTTTACACTGTAGTGTCTAATGAGACATAAGGGGTTATGTTTTTGACATTTTAAAGGTGCATGAAGTTTTCTTAACAGGAAAGCAATGCTTTTCCATGTTAAAGCACAACAGTTCAAATAAGTACAGAAATCATATACACAGTGGAACAAAAGAGCCTAATTGTGCAGCTTTACAACCTTGAACAGAATTCCCTCACTACCACTTTAGACAGGATTGTTTTCACACTAGCAATTTTCTTTTAATTATGTCCTAAACATCTAAAACATGGCAAATGTAAATATGTATTGTAACTCGTAATTATGAGAGTCATTAACAGTCATGCGACATTCTGTCCAAAGATAGATTCTCTTTGTTTAAAATCAGCCAAATTTGAAAGATAAAAGTAAATGATACAGAAAATTTTAAACTTCATTTATAATACCTATCTCTTAGTAACAGTGTCACTTTGCTAAATTGTCTTCTAAAGTTAAATTATACTTCAATTCATCTGGTGGCTTTGAAGCCAAAATCTCTTCAACCATTTTCTGCTTTAACTCTCATGATCAGAAAGGACTAATACCCACAGACTGAAAGAGGTTGAGGTAAATTGTTGGGCACTCCAAAGTCATCATGCCATATCCCAGAAAATAAAGCATCTGGAGATTACAAAAAGACAATACTGTCCCACTGTTTGGGATGAGTTTAAGCTGGATCCAGTGAGACCTTGTGCTACATTTTAATGCCACATACTGTTACAAAATGACACTGGAGATTATTCTGGCATGGGTGGCAAATAAGAAACAACCTTATTCTATACCCTATCACTTGAATTCAAAAGGTCTCACCTAGGGCAATGTTCTCCTAGTTTCCCTACCAATATGGTCTATAATCTCTACCAATATCCTCTAACATGCATGGGTCTGTGCTCACACACATGCACACACACACGTGCACACACACACATGCACAAAAAAGGCAGTTTTTCTGCTTATCTTATCAACTAATTTCCTGCAGAGATCATTTTAAATTTATTTCCTTCCTTCTACCTGGTTGTCTGCTGATCAACAGATTTTAAAAGACAAACACACTTGACAATTTTTGACAACTGAATGTGATACTTGAAGATGTGAATATATTTGTATTCAGTTCCACCAAAGCTATTAACCCAGAAAGAAATTTGTCTTGCTCAAATTTTCTAAGAAATCCCTCTATTGGGCAGGCAACAGTGGTTCAGTGGCAGAATTCTCACCAGCCATGCCAGAGACCTGGGTTCAATTCCTGGTGCCTGCCCATGCAAAAAAAAAAAGGAAAGAAAGAAAGAAAGAAAGAAATCCCTCTATTGAGTCTGGAAAAGCAAACAATTGGTTTATATTAACAGCAAAATGGCGGGGGGGATCAGATCTCAGCTGGGGCTCATCTAGGGACCCACCAAGTTCAAGACTTGGAGATGATTTTCAGGAGAGTTTTAAGTGCCCTTATTGAAAGAACATTTTAAAGAAAGTCTCTGTGGGTTATAACTGCAAAGTAAGTTAAATAATGGAATTACAGGTTATGATCTGTCAAAAACCTATACAATAAGTGTAATTTAGTAAGTCATGTGAATTTATGTATTTGCATGCTGTTTCTAAACTAATATCAACTTGCAACCCCATTTGTACGTTCCATAATTGTCAGTGGAAAAAAATAGTTACAGAAGCAAATATGTCCTTTATGACTTAGCAACAGGTAAAATCTTATTTTAGAACACTGCCAAGTAATGAAAGGTGCTTAATAAAAAAAAGTAATTAGAGGTATAGGCCAACTGATATATATCATATCATTTTTTTCTTCTTCCTTTGTGATTTAAAAACCATAAAGGTAGATTTCATCATGGCTCTATTAAATACTTATGACATTAAAAAAAATTTATAGTTACTAATTTTAAACTACTTAAAATGTCAAATCTTTTCAGGCTTCACTCACTTTTCCAATTATTATACTGGAATGACTCATTAAATGTAACATAAACAGGCTCATTTTTACCTCCTGTTATGCTACATCCCCAGTTTTATTACCAGACTACTACCTTTCCATGAACCATGATGAAAGCTCATTGGGAGAAAAAAGAAAAACATTACCAAAACAAGCACATACTCTTCCTCTACAGAATACCAATTTTCCACAGGCACACTGAAGCAATATCAATAGTTGGCAATGGATGTTGCATTTATAGTTTTTACTATTACATGATACTGTAGTTTCAAGCACCATGTATGTGAATACATTGGGAAGAGGTATTCTGGCAGAAACCTCATTCTCCAAGAATTACCTGGAAAACAAAAACATCTTCACTCATGCAATAGCATATCAACTTTTCTCTATCAACACAGAACAACTAACCCCTGGAGCAGTCAGCATTTTGGAAGGTCTAAAAGCATAAATAAAAGCAAGGAAAGCCAGTTCCAGAAGTCAAATAAATACATACATATCTACATACATTCATATATACACACCTAATTAAGCTCACTGTCAGATGACTACAGCTTTAGAATTCATAGAGGAAATTGGAATACTGAAATTCAAGATGTCAAAGATTTTCCCCCTAATAATTAAGAAAAAAATCCAG
>PVIY010061569.1:0-11199 GCA_004026745.1 Myrmecophaga tridactyla | reverse complement strand
ACTGCCACCTGGTCATTTTGGGCTACTTATGCCCCTGGATCAACAAGCCAAGAAGGGGATTAAATTATTGTCTGGGGTAATTGACCCTGACTATCAGAAGGAAATAGCACTGCAACTACATAATGGAGGTAAAGAAGAGTTTTCTTGGAATATAGGAGATCCCCTAGGGCGTCTTTTAGTACTACCATGCCCTGTGATTAAAATCAATGGAAAACTGCAACAACGCAATCCAGGCAGGACTACTAATGGCTCTGAAACTTCAGGAATGAAGGTTTGGGTCACCCCACCAGGCAAAGAACCACGGCCAGCTGAGTGCTTGCTGAGGGTAAAGGGAACATGGAATGGGTAGTAGAAGAAGGCAGTGATAAATATGAACTTTGACCACATGATCAGTTACAGAAGTGAGGAATGTAATGCTGTTTTGTTCATGTTATACTATTTAAGTTGTAAGATATCAAGTTTAAGAATGAATTTTGCCCAAGGATTTGCACTCTATTCTGCAGAGATTTAATGTGTTTCCAGTATATGCAGGACAATTGAGTATTGTCAGGTAAAAGGAAAAAATGTGTGCTTTATTGTTTTTGTTTTCATTTGGAAATTAAGTATGGTTTAAGGTGATATATATATATAGCTGCCAAGTTGACAAGGGGTGGACTGTCATGGTCAGAGACACGTGTCAACTTGGCACATGTTTATCTGTTTAGGCAAGTGCTGGCCTGTCTGTTGCAATGAGCACATTTCATGGAATTAGATCATGATCACGTCAGCTGCATCCACAGCTGATTCCATTTGTAATCAGCCAAAGGGGAGTGTCTTCTACAATGAGTGATGCTTAATCTAATCACAGGAAGCCTTTTAAGGAGGACTTACAGGAGACAGGTTCCATTCCTGCTTCGGCTGGTGAGCCTCTCCTGTGGAATTCAACCAGGCCCTCCATCAGGGTCGTCGGCTTCACAGCCTGCCCTGTGGATTTTGCACTCTGTGTTCCTGTGGTCACGTGAGACACTTTTATGAATTTTGTATTTGCGAGTGTTCCCTGTTGATTCTGTTTCTCTGGAGAACCCTAACTAATACAGCTATAATACAGAATATTGGGGTCCTTTATAAGCAGAGTGAAAGTCAGATGGAAACAGAAGTCACTGGGTGCAGCCAGAAACTGGAAGGCAACAGAACCTAGAAGAAAAAGAAGACCCTGCCATGTGCATTGCCATGTGACAGAAAAGCCAGGGACCAAGGATCTCTGAAAACCACCCCAGAATGCCACAGTCCTCAAAGAGAAAACATCAGCTTGCTGACTTGCTGATTTTGGATTTCTCCTTGCCTCAAAACTGTGATACAATAAATTCCCATTGTTTAAGTCACGCATTGCATGGTATCTTATGAAAATAGTTGCTAATTTACCTACTCAGTGACCTTAATCAGAATAGGGAATGTCTGTTCTAATTTGACCTTTCGTCTGTGATGAGAGGTGGGACTGGAAACCTTAGGATTAAGAAAAAAAAATCATACCCTATACATAAATGAGAGTAGCTGTCAATTCCAAGTCCATGCACCTCCCCCCCGAAAAACAAACAAAAATAAACAAACAAAAATTAGACAAAGAGTGCAATCCTTGTAGCCCAGACAAGAACTTAAATTGTTAAGACATATTCTGTTGGATTCTGTAGGGGATTCTGCCATTTGGGATGACTAATGAGGTACGTCAGGAAACTGAATATGAGAGGTATAGTAATATGATTTGTGTAAGTATTGGCCAGATTAAAAAAAGAAGAAAGAGTTCTAAAAGAAGCTTTGTCCTGTATATGTAAAAAAACAAGCTCCTCTAGGATTTCTGGATCCATGAAATAGTATCTTTTGGGTTCATTTAGCAGCTTGTGCTCCATCCAGCCATCTAGCACCTTGGTCTTATCAGATACCTGGAAGTAAAAAACAGGCCCCCACCTCCCTCCACCCAAGAAAGTCTGTATCAGGGCCAACAAGGCTTTATGGCTGTTCTCACTTTGAGTCAGAGAGGTTAAGTCTCTGCTGTATGAAGTCAACTGAGGTCAGTGCCTTTCCTGACTGGGAACAGAAAGACTTCTTAAAAAAAAAAAAACCCACAGATGTTACAAATTAAGCTCCAAAGTAGTTTGAAATTCTGTTTTATTTTTGGAGTGGATGTGTCATGGAATTCCTTAAGGATAGCTTAAGGAATTCCATGACAAAATTGGAAATTCCTTAAGGATAGCTTAAGGAATTTTCAATTTTACTTTCTTGTTTAGTATAGAAATACTTACATAAACCTTCTTGGAATTATTTTGCAAGAACACACTTTCAGAAGTAGTGCATCCTGGGCTGTGTGGCATGCTGGATCTCTTGCCAGCTTGTTCTCTTTGGCCACCTTAGGGATTTGCTTCCTCATCCCTGAACCTACCCTTGAAGAACTCATTCCAGAGAATTCCAGAGCATGTTTCCTCAGAAGACACATCACAATTGCATTTGCAGTGTCTGCTGCCATGAAACTCGCCTTCAGGTATAGAAAAGAGTCTATCCCAGTCTGCCAGTTCTAACTGTTCATAAACCACCTAATATGCCTTGAAGTGCATATTTCCCAAAGACTTTATTGTCCCATTGAGGTTTGGGGAGCCCTCACTACATTTGCTTGGCTTTGGTTTATTTCCAGAACAGTGCCCCATTTCATTTCACTTTTGGATCTCCCATTTCTTCCTGTTTTAGATATCTTTGGGGTCCAGCCCCTCCCTGATCCTTCAGAATATTAGGTTCTGGGTATCTCCCTTTCCCTTCTATAAAGGTCTATCTTGGCCTTTAAGATCACCACCTTCTTCTAATGAGTTTCCAATTCAATAGTCATGTCTTCCTCCATTTAAAACACAAGTAAATAAATAAAAGTTCTAACACTCCCACAGTTCCAGTTATAGGATCCTCATTTTTTTCTTGTTGTTTGCTTTGTAAACTAACACCATTCCTTCTTTAGTGTCCAAACCAAAGGAGTGCAGATCTGTTAGAACTTTCTTTAGGTTTTATGTTCAGATTTTCTCTTTTCTTTATTTCACCTCAAATAGGTAGCACCTAATATGTTATCTACCCTCTTTATCTGTTCTTTGGTAATAATCAACTTCTCCTGTTGAGTAAACCCCATTGAAACCACAAACTGGATCTGAAATGCACAGTCCTTATCAGAGGTTATTAATGATCAAGAATTAACATAAAGTTTCCAGGCAGAGTATGCCCCATGGGCTTGAGGGCAAGCCACTGGAAGCAAGACGTCAGTCTGGGTAACCTAAGAGGAATCAGATGCGGTCATCTGAACCACTGGCTCTAGTGTGGCTCTAACAGTTTGAGACTCGCACCCACAGGTGTTGAGAAACTTTTGCACTCTATCGTACTGATCAGAAAAAGGATGAAGGTGAGAAAAACCAGGTGGGTTTCTTCCCAAAACCTCCCCACTGGTGATCCTATAACCCTTGCTTTCCAGTCCCTGGGGGCTGACGGCCTTTCCAAAGTCCTTCACATATTGTTTTTTGTTTGTTTGTTTTTCTTCTTTACATGGCTTTATTAGAGAAGTTATAGATTTGCAGAAAATACAGAGGTTCCATATAATACCCCCTCACATACATAGTTTGCCCTATTATTAACATTTTAGCATTAGTGTGGTACATTTGTTACAATTGATAGAGAAATATTATTATAATTTTACTCTTAACTCAACCATATCTTACATTAGGGGGTCACTGTTTTTGTTGCACAGTCCTATGATTGCATTTTAAAAAATCTATCCTTTCTATATTTTTATTTTATATATACATATATAAGTTTTTATATATAAAACTTTTAACTACATTCACATTTATAATCCAGTGGTGTGTTAATTACATTCACGATCTTGTGTTACCTTTACCACCATCCATTACCAAAAGTCCTCCATCTCCTCAAACAGAAACTCTGTACCAGTTAAGCATTAACTCCCCCATTCTCACCCCATGCCAGTTCCTGGTAATCTGTATTCTAATGTCTGACCCTATGAGTTACTTATTCTAATTATTTGATATCAGTGAAATTATACAGTATTGTCAAATTGTGTCTGGCTTTTTTCACTCAACATGTTGTCTTTAAGTTTCATCCCCATGTCTCATGTATCAAAACCTCATTCATTTTTAGTTGGATAATATTTCATTGTATGTATATATCACACTTTGTTTATCCATTCATTTATTGATGGGCATTTGGGTTGTTTCCATCTTTTGGCAATTGTAAATAATGCCACTATAAACATTGGTATCAAAATACTTATTTATTGATATATTGTACAACTATCCCTGCCTTCAATTCCTTTGGGTTATATAACTAGAAGTGTGATTGCCAGGGCATATGCTAACTCTCTGTTTAACTTTCTGAGGAACTGTCAAACTGTCTACCATAGTAGTAGCCCCATTTTACATCCCCACTAACAATGAATGAGTGTTCCTATTTCTCCACATCCTCTTCAACACTTATTTTCCATTTTTTAAAAGTAGCCATTCTAGTGGGTGTGAAATGGTATCTCGTTGTGATTTTGATTTGCATTTCCCTAATGGCTAATAATGTTGAGCATCTTTTCATGTGCTTTTCAGTCATTTGCTACAACTTCTTTGGAGAATGTCTAGTCAAGTCTTTTTCCCATTTTGTCATTGGGTTGTTTGTCTTTTAGTAGTTGAGTTGGGAGATTTCTTTATATATTCTAGATATCAGAATATCCATAAATATATACTCTGGATACCTTTATCAGATATGTGACTTCCAAATATTTTCTCCCATTCTGTAGGTTATTTTTCTTTCATGATGAAGTCCATGGATACACAAAAGTTTTTAATTTGGATGTCATGCCATTTATCTATTTTTTTTATTTTGTTGCTCATGTTTTGGTACAGAATTTGGTACATTGTCTGACAAAAGGTGCTGAAGATGCTCTCTGTCCTTGTTTTGTCCCTGATCATAAAGGGAAAGTATCCATCTTTCACCATTCAGTATTATGTTAGCAATGGGTTTTCTGGCATTATTTCTAATACCCCTTACCATGTTAAGGAAATTTCCTTCTATTCCTACTTCTCTGAGTGTTTTTATCAAGATATGTGTGGCTTTTCTACATTGAGATGATCATGTGGGTTTTGTTTTTTCTTTTATTCTATGATTGTGGTGTATTATATTGTTTTTTTATGTTGAATCACTCTTGCATACATGGGATAAATCTCACTTGATCATGGTGTATAATTCTTTTACTGTGGTGTTTGGTTTGGTTTGCTAGTATTTTATTGAGGAGTTTTGGATTTTTATTCATAAGAGATACTGGTCTGTAGTTTTCTTTTCTGTGGTCCCTTTATCTGGTTTTGGTATGAGGGTGATGTTGGCCTTGCAGAATGAATTTTTGGAAGAGTTTAAGCAGAATTGGAGTTAAGTGTTCTTCAAATGCTTAGTAGAATGTCCCTATGAAGCCAACTGGTCCTGGACTTTTCTTTGTTGGGAAGTTTTTATTACTGACTCAATCTCTTTGTTTTTAGTCAGTTGAGTTCTTCTATTTGTTCTTGAGTTATTGTAGGTACTTTGTGTGTTTTTAGCAATTTCTCCATTTCATCTAAGTTATCTAATTTGTTGGCATACAGTTGTTCCTTGTATACTCTTATAAAACTTTTTGTATCTGTGGGGTAGGTAGTAAAGTCCCCAGAAACATTTTTGATTTTAATTACTTACTTTCTCTTTCTTTTATTTTTTCAATTTCATTGTTCTTTTCAAAGAAACAGCTTGTGGCTTTATTGATTCTCTATTATTTTGTTTTTTTTAAATACTCTATTTCATTTATCTCTGTTCTAATCTTTATCTCCTTTCCACTGCACAATCTGGGTTTAGTTTGCTTTTCTCTTTCTTGTAGCTCCTGGTATGAGTTTTGGATTCTAGTTTGAGAATGTTTTTCTTTTTTAATGTAAGTTTGTAGAGCTATAAATTTACCTCTTGGCACTGCCCATGCCTCACTCCATAATTTTGGGCATTGTCTAATTTCTCTTGTGATTTATTCTTTGACTCATTGATTATTTAATAGTGTGTTGTTTATTTTCTTTCTACACATTTGTGAATTTTCCAGTTCTCCTTCTGTAACTGATTTCTAACTTCACTCCACTGTGGCCAGAAAGCATCCATTGTATGACTTCAAGATTTTTTCAATTTATCAAAGTTTGTTTTGTGACCTAATATATGATCTATCCTGGTAAATGATCTATGTGCACTAGAGAAGAATTTGTATTCAGTTTCTGTTAGCTAAAGTGTTCTATATTTGTCTTTTAGGTCTAGTTGTCTTATGGTGTCTTTCACGTCTCCTATTTCTTTATTGATCTTCTATCTAGATGGATATTTACCCTCTATTGAAAATGGTGTGTTGAAGTCTTCTACTATTAATGTAGAAAGGTCTATTTCTTCCTTCAAATCTGTCAATATTTGCTTCATATATTTGGGGGTCTCTGCTATTGGGTGTGTGTATATTTATAATTGTTATGTATTTTTGTTGAATTGACTTCCTTATCAGTACTTGGTGAATTTCTTCCCCTTATAACAATTTTTGACTTAAAATCTAGTTTATCTGGTATTACTATAGCTACTTCAGCTCTCTTTTGGTTACTATTTGCATTATATAATTTCCACCATCCATTCACTTTCAACCTACTTGTGAATTTGAATTTAGTGAGTCTCTTGTGTACAACATGTAGGTGGTCATGCTTTTTTTTTTCGTATGCTGTATGATAGGAGTCACATTTCATTCTTTTTTCCGTATGAGTATCTTGTTATTGCAGCACCATTTGTCGAATATTTGTTTGTTTGCTTGCTTGTTTGTTTTTGCGAAGTGCATGGGCTGGAATTGAACCCAAGTCTCCTGCTTAGCAGCGAGATTTCTGCCACTGAACTACCCTTGCACCCTCTTTGTTCATTCTTTTTAATCCATTTTGCCAATTTCTGCCTTTTGATTGGTGAGTTTAATCCATTTACATTTAAATTGACTACTGATGATGTGGGCCTTTCTTCTACTAGTTTGCTTTTTGGTCTTTGTAAGTCTTACACCTTTTTAGTTTCTCAATTGTTCTGCTACTGCCTACTTTCATATTTATTTTATTTTGTGGTAGTGTAGCACTTTGAGTCTCTTCTCATTTCTTTCTATATTTTTGTATATATTACAAATCTATTTTTCATATATTTTCTTTGTGCTTAAATTTAACATTGTCAAATTTTTAACAATCACACATTTGATTTGATACCATTTTAACTTCAATAACATACACATATACTGTTCCTATACCCTTTTATACCCCCAGATTTTTGCTGCACTTCTTACAAAGTATATTATGTTATACACATATTACACAAAACCACAGGTTTATCATTAATTTATATGCTTTTGCATTTTAGAGCCTATACAAAATAAAAAAGTGGATTTTATATGTATAAAAAAATGCAACACTACAGAACTACATTTATAATTACCTATAAGATTACCTTACTGGAGATCTTTATTTCTTTCTTCAACCTTGAACAATTGTCCAGTGTCCTTTTTTTTCAGTTCTTTTCAATCTGAGAAACTCCCTTTAGCATTGCTTGTAGGGCAGATCTAGTGTTGATGAACTCTCTCAGTTTGTTTCTCTGGAATGTCTTAATTTCCCCCTCATTTTTGAAAGATAAGAATTGCCATATATAAAATCTTGGCTGACAATTATTGTCTTTCAGCACTTTAAATATTTTGTCCCACAGCCTTCTTGTCCCCATGGTTTCTTATGAGAAATTGGGACTTAACTTATTGGGACTCCCTTGTACAAATTCATTTCTTTTCACTTGTAGCTTTCAGAACTCTGTCCTTGTCCTTGGCTTTGGAAGTTCCACTAATATATGTTTGGGCATGATTCTATTCAAGTTTATCCTCTTTGGGATTGGGTGAGTGTTTTGAATGTGCACATTCATGTCTTTCATTTTATTTGTGAAGTCTTCTGACACTATTTCTTGGAATATTCCTTTTGCCCCTTTACCTCTTTCTTCTTCTTCTGGAACTCCCTTAATGCATACACTATACACATTGCATTCTTTTTTCTTTCTGCTTCTCAGCATGAATCATTTCAACTGTCTTGTCTTTGAGTTCATTGATTCTTCTGTTTGTTAGTTTCAACCCGCTGTTGAAACCCTCTAGGGAATATTTTCATTTCAGTTATGGTAGTCTTCCACTCTAGTATTTCTGTTTGGTTCCTTTTCAAGTCTTCTATCTCTTTATTGAGATTCTCATATTGTTCATTCATTGGTTTACTGAAATCCTTTAGTTCTTTTGCTGTGATTTCCTTTATCTCCTTGAACATCTTTGGGATCATCTCTTTAAAGTCTTTGTTTGTTATGTCCAAAATCTGGCCTTCTTTGTTGATGGTTTCTGGATTTTTGTCTTGTTCCTTTTCAAGGGACAATATTTCCTGTTTCCTTGTCCGGTAATCTTTTGTTTCACACTCTATATTTTAGTTTTTTTAAGTATTAGTTCTGAGATTTAGTCCCTGAGCTATCTGTTCCTTAAATTTGTATTCAGCTAGTGATAAGAAAGATTTTACTGAGTTCAGAAGCTAATCTAAACAAACAAACCAATGAAAGAAACATGTCTTTGAAAATTGACTCTGCAATGCCTGAGTTTAGCCTTTCTATTAAAGTTTAGCTCTCTTATAAAAAAATGAGCCCAAAGCAAATGTGAAGTGTAGTGTCCTCTCAGTCTTTTCTGAGCTGGTGTCTTGTCATGGGCTTGTGCTTGCTTGTGGTCTTAGAAGTTCCCCTGTGTGCAGGAACTTGAAAGCACTTTCTACTCCCTGTGAAATAGTCTTTCTTCCCCTCCTGGGTGCTCTATTATTGTGTAACTTATAACAGGTAATCCCTTTTCCCAAGCCTCTTTGACATAATTTAGTTCTTAGACCACTTTAGTGGTCAGCAAGCTGCTTCTACCTGCAAGGCAAGTTCTAAGAAGGTGATCCAGAGATGAATTTCCTGGTTCAGTCTTTCAGGCTGCCACTGATAGATGGGCACTGACATAATGCACCCCAGAATGTGAATAGGTATTACTCTGTTACCTTCAGCACAAATCAAGGAACCTACCATGGGATGGCAGACTGGCTCCATACCTCTCCGGGGGTGGAGTGTTAGAGGGGTCAGCAAGGGTGCCATGTCTTTCTTCCACATTTTTAAAGCTACATTTTTTTTATTCTGAACTCTCTTAGTTACTCCAATCCTTTAACTGTTTTTCTGGAATTTTGAGGAAGATAACTCTGCCAATTTTTGCTAGTTGGTCAAAGATTCTGTGGGGGGAACATCACCTTAGAGAACCTTAGTCTGATATATTGGTCAACAAGATGTCATTTATTGTTTTGAAGTCTGCAGACTGACACTCCAAAGTGTTGAGATGAGTCCCAACTAAAGGACCCTATTGCCAGGAACATAATTACTGAAAATGGTATGCTGGCAGCCCAGGTGAAAGAGCTGTAGCCTTGCTGCTGCCTTGGCATAAGTCAAAGATTTTGGTTTCTCCATGTAATTCTTTGCCTATCAAATGTCACCTTTGTCTCTAGCTTGTAAGTCTCCTGGCAAACATAGTATTACTAGACATTTGAGAAAGTTATTTCACAGGCTTTCTGATGAAAATTTTCTGTATGATTGGACAAGACAAGCATAGGTCCACAAATACCCTTTAGAGAAAATATTTCATCCAAATCCAATAAGTTCAGAGGCTGAAGACATTGAGAAAGGGTTTAGATTAATCAGCATCTTGGCAAGGCTACCTAGACATTCTCATTTTCTTCACATTTAGTTTGGCTGTACTCATTCTTCTAGGTAAAATTAGATTTATTCTTTAGTCTTTGGATGGCAGCATAATGTCGGTCTGGAATATCCTGTGTTATGGGTTCTGAGAATGTATTTGATTGGGATAAAAGTTATAAAGCCTGGGGATTTATTTAACACATTTTGTTGGTTGGTGACATGATAATGCAAAGGGTTTGGGGCATTGGGAAAATGGGGTACATGAAGTGCAGAACTGAATGAAGTAAACTTTAGAAAGTAGAAAATGACCAAGCCGATGCTAAGAGAATGATGCTCCTCTGGCTGTGAATCAGAATAAGAAAGTGGAGAAGAAATAATTTTTATCTTACATCTTTAGTTCAAGGCAAATTCACCTAAGGACTTTACTTTGTTCCAGGGGTTTAATAATACAGATGAATTTAAGTTGGGAAAAATTTTAGTTGCTAAAATTAGGGTATTATTATATTGTCATTTGGGATTACTGTTCAATTTCTGCTTCTCTATTTAGACATTGTAATTGGGCATGATTTGAGACTAGAAAAAGATTGGATCATGAATTTTTGGCCTCAGTTGCAGAAAAGTACCTAATGTTCTTTGCTGACCCATTGCAGACTTATTTGAAGTCTAATGCTGAACTTGTTTCACCATAGAACAGAAGAGTGGTAAGTGGTTCTTTGAGGAATAGCCTCAAAACATGTGAGCAAAACATCACAAATCAACTACTGTCTCTTCTACCAAAGTGGATAGTCACACCCCAGTAGCTCACAGGCCTGACAGTTAAGCCCAATGAGTGAAAAGAACTAACATTGGGGAATGTTAGAAAGTACCCGATTCCCCTTCCTCATGCTTCTTGGGCTTCTTTTATTGATGAGCTTGGATGAGGTCAAACACTTGAAGCAGCACCTTATTGAGGAGATGGGATCATTGCCCTGAAATTCTGCCATAGTGGGCAACCCTTTATCTTCCTCCCACAATCTACCTCCTTCCCCTAACTTTTTCACCATCTTTATGTAACAAACAGCAGGCTTACCTTGTGCATATAATCCAGAAAGATATCAGGATCTTATGGTTCCAGGGCTTGAATTCAATGAGGGGGACAAGAGGTTCTGCTTTTTTCTCCAATTCAGCCTTATGGTTAAAGAGATAATGTATTGTAATACACAGAGGATGGCTTGTATGTATTCATCAATAGCTATAATCCAGTGAGGATCACTACCCTTGAACTTCCATCAAGAGAGAGCACAGGGATTAGGTAGGAACTGTGAGGTTAGGTGAATCACTGTGAAGGCAGTCTGCGCAGTCTAGTATCATTAGTTCCAAGGGATTGAGAGCAAATTCGAGTTCAGTGCAGATAGGATCTAATTCACAAAG
>PVIY010061568.1:0-11196 GCA_004026745.1 Myrmecophaga tridactyla | reverse complement strand
CTGGGTTAGCCCTAAATAGGCTTGAACCTAAATAATACTGGCCTTCAGTCTTATCACCTGTCCCGTCTCAGCTCAACCCTGGGTCACAGATGCAATGAAACCTCTTCAGCAACTAGAGGCTCGCCTATGACTCGGTCGGAGATGCAAGATGGAACAGGTGCCTTAGATGTGGGAAGCAGCTTAGGAGTTCTCAGAGTCAGGAGAACGTCCAGGATGTTTCTCAGTATTCCCTTTTACCTACGATACCCCAAACTTCTCTTTTTCCCGGCAGCAAGGTAAACCGGTCAGAAAACCCATAAATTATAAAGAGATGGGCAACAGGCTTCTCACCTTAAGAGTCAACGTGAAGAGAAATGCTCAGGCACAAGGGACTTAAAACGAGAGGCAGAGAGTGGATGTAGAAGGTGTTCGTCTTCCCCGAGAGCAAACTAGCCCAATCGGAGGAAAGATTTTAGGTTCGTGGTAAGGGAAGGGGCCTCGGTCCCTGACATCTCTTACCGCCTATACAGGTGAGGGCTTGGCGTGATTAAGAGTCGAAGGCCGTCGTCTCACCCCGGCTGACTGCAGCACCGGCGCGGCTACCAGGCCGCATAGGCCAGCGGGGGTGAGGCGGCGTTCTGCGCCCCCATCCCGATCCCCCCGCGGTGGTCTCGCAGTACCCCTCCTCCACCCCGCACCACCCGCCCGCCCGCAGCAGCAGCAGCGCCCCGGGTTCGACCTCGCTGCCGAAGGCCAGCTTGGCGGAGGCGGCGGCCAGGGCCCCGAATGCGCCGGCGCACAGGCAGTTGAACGCCCCCCAGAAGCGGCGCCGCATCGCGCCGGCTTGGAGGTGAGGGGGAAAGTCGGCGGGGGTGTCGGGATAGGCTGCTGGGGACACCGCACCGCGCGAGCATGGCGACCCCTCGGCCATGTTGCCCACAGCCGATGCCTCACCGGCCCACCGCGCCCGCCACCAGCTGGACAGAGCGCGCGCCGCGATTGGACGGCGGCGTCACATGACGCGGCGCTCACGTACGCGGGGTGGCCAATTCCCGTACCCCGAGGGTCTCGGCGGGATGGGGGCGTAGCCGCCAGGACCGAGCCTAGCCTTGGGGGCGCTCGGTCCTCCTGCCCGTGCCCGGGCGGCCTCCGACATTGGCCCTGGGGCTTTTGTGCAGAGAAGAATGCTGGGACTGGGTGTTCGAGGCGGAGTTGCAGTTGCCATTCGAATGTTACCGGCACCTAGGTTAGCAGTTTCAGTGCTTGCTGCTTGAACTCTCGTGGGAATTTGTTAAAAATGCCGAGTTCCGGGCTCCGCCGGGCCCCACCGAACCCGAATCTGCATTTTAATAAGACTGCCAGGCGATTGATTCATACGTACATTCTAGTCTGAGAAACGCAGAAAGGAGAATGGAGAGATGCTTAGGCCAGGGGTCTGCTTACCTCCAGACCAAGAAAGGAGTTAGGGTTCAGGATTAGAGCTTCAGATACATCAAAAGACCCAAGGGGCTTTCTAAAGAGCCAGAAAAAAATTAAGAAAATATAGATTAGGAGAAAATAAATTGGATCCCTAACCTTCTCACTCAGAGAAGGTTTAACATTAATCAGCATTAACGTTAATATAAGGTTAATCAGGATTAACGTTACTTCCAATTTCCTATGCACCTATATAAAAAATATTTTTAAAGGTAGTTTAAAGTTCAAACTACCTTCTCAAAAGGTAGTTTGAAGTTTATATCCTCTCCCTCCACTCTGCAGGAAAACCACTGATAACACAGCATGTTTTCTCTGTATTTAATTATACATAGTACAAATGTAAGTAATTTATATTCATGTGTGGGACCTTTTTTTCTTCTTTTAAACAAAAAACAATTTCACAGTGCATATACTGTTCAGCAGCATTCTTTTTCCGTTAGGAAGATTCCACAGAAGTCCTTCTATGTTATCCTGCCTCTCTCACAGGGTGGTCTGTGGTTCAAATAAAAGTAAAGATAACTTATAACCCCTACTTTGGTACAAATTGTAGTATTTTGTAGATGAGGAAACTGAGGCTCAAATACATCTCACGTTGCCATGCCAGTGAGCAAAGTGCCAGCTCAAAGGTTCTCCCCTCTGAAAGCACTTACATTTCTCTGAACCTTTAGGAAACCAAGTGATGCTGGGCCTAATAAACTTCATGCTTGAAGGAACATGTGTTTACTTAGAACAAATGATGCCTCTACTAGTACAAGAGGTTGAAGGTCTTAAGGAGCACCTCCTCACCCATGTCCCTACCTTCACATTAGTCCTGTGATTGTTCTTTTGTCTGGCTGTCTATTAGCCTGAAAGCTCTTCCAGGTCAGGGACCACACCTTTCTTTCATCTCCAGGTATCCAGTGCAGGCCCTCGTGCTAGTGATAAAGGCTGAATTGACACCATCCTCTAATACCCTACCAGAAAATGATTTCTGCCTCCTAGATACTCGTCCATCTCCAACTGCCCTGTCCATACATATCACTTAGGGATTGTGCTAAAGCGAAGGTTGTGATTCAGGAGGTCTGGAGCTCAGCTTAGATTCTGTGTTTCTAACAGGCTGCCAGCTGGTGCCAATGTTGTTGGTCGCAAGACCGTACTGAGTAGCAAGAGTAAATAACAGGGAGACATTGGAAGTAAATCAAAGGTAAGAGGTCCTTCAATAATGAAGACCCAGCCTAAAATCTACTCTACAACATATGCTCTATAATTAACCAAACCTCCCCACTTCTGTCTCCACTTCTCACCTCCCATTCCCCTAAAATCTCCCATAACTCTCAGACTGGGGAGACTGACTGAGCATGGGCTCTTGTCTCATGCCAGTTGACCTTGCATTAAAACTCTTTTTCTCAAAATCCCAATGTGATAGTGTTGGCCTCTGTGCACACAGGGCAGTGAGCCCTTGCTCAGTAACAGGTATCCATCCTCTGATATCATAGTCTCTCTTGGGCCATATTCTGCCCTGAAAAAGACAAACCTCCTTTGACATCACGTACCTCTCCATCTCCTTGCTCCTACCACTCTCATTCCCATGTTTCCCATTCCCTCCACTTCAAGGCAAAACTTTTCAAAAGACTTGCCTGTTCTTCCTCACCACCCAGTCCCTCTGTAAGCCCCTTTGCTCTCTCTCACATATCAAGTCACTGAAACTGCACTCGTCAGGTAATCATTGTCCTCTGTGAACACTTCTAGCAGATGCTTCTGGGATATCCTACTTTGAACATTTTATCCCAGCACCACACAGTTGACCAGTCCCATCTTCAAGCACTTTCCTCCAGAGCACCACATTCTTCGGTTTTCTTCCTGGCATCTCCTCTTCTAGGCCTCTGAATGGAGGCCGACCCCAGCACCCAGGGACAACCTGAGACTCTTCGTTAGTGCTGTTCACAAGGAGAGCTCAACCAGTCCAATGGCTTCAAAGTACACTCTGTTAGTAAATTTAGAGTCTGAACTCTGTCTTTTTGACATTTCTACTGGGAGATGACAACAGGCTCTCAAAATCTAACATTTCCAAAGTGAACCTTGATCCCCATCCCCACCCTTCCTTCCTCAGGCTTCCCATTTCAATAAATGGTACCACATGTACTCAAGCTCAAAACTGAGGTGGCATCTTTGAATTTCCCTTCTCTCACCTCTCACACCCAATCCATGCACAGATTCAGTTCTACTACCAAAAGCATCTTAAATCTATCACCTTTTCCCTCTCATCTACCACCCTAGTCCAAGCCACTGGTATTTCATGCCTGGACTTCCATACTAGCCTTCTGGAGACAGATTCACCATGAAGCTTAAGCATCCCTTGCATTCACAGGCCCTTTTCAAGGCTATGGCAACTTTGTATTCACTATTTTGGATTCCTTTTCTTAACAGCGACCTGAAAATGTATATGCTTCAAGCCCATCAAAACCTGGATCCATCTTTTGGCCTTCTAACAGATTTCCCCACTTCCAGTGCTACTTAAACTCACATTCTGTCCCTCCCACATCATCCACTATCAGTCTCTGCCCTTCATGCAGGGTTCTGTAACCATACGGATCTCTTTTCTATTTCTTCAAGAAGCCAAGCTAATTCTCACTTCTACCTGGAATCTTCTTTCTCTCACTCAAAAGGCCAGACCTTTCTCATTCTTCAGATCTCAATTTAAATATTAACTCCTCAGATGGGGTTTTCTTGACCATGCTACCTTAAAATTCATTCCCTTCCTATTTCTATCACACATAACTTATTCCCTTTCTCTTGTGCATCTGCAGCACTTAAAACAGCACTTAACACTTATAGATGCTCAAAAAAATTACTGTAAGAGCAATTGAAACCATGGAACCTTCCGCCTTTCTCTGCCCTTATCACAAGCTGCTTTAACTTCCCCTCTCTATAAATTATCTTAACTACAACTGCCTGACATTGGCAGAAACCATCCCTAATTGGTCTGTAAAATCTGTCCAGCCGAACACATGCACACTTGCTGCCAAATATAACCTAAAGTAATCTTTCCTCCAAAACCCCTCCTCGAAACTAAGATTATGGGGATGAGAAGTCGTCAGAAGCAAATAAAATGCAAGGGGTCCCTCAAGAGGAAGATAAGATGTGATCCACTGGCATCTTTCTACAAACAGCTAGTCAGAATATGTCGATCTGAATGTCATCACTATCCCCACTCACTTCCCTCTGTTCCCATCCTATAAATCTCCCTTTCTTCTTGGATCAGGGAGACAGATTTGAACCTTGCCTCCTGTCTCTTTGCTGCTTGCCCTTGCAATAAATCTTTCCTCAAAATCCCAGTATCATGGTATTGGCTAATGTTTATTGGGCCATGACCTCATTGCTCAGCAACACAACCCCCTCCTTCCAAGACATTTTAGTGCCAAGTGAATGTCTCTCCTCATCCAACAAGGGCATCATCACCCACTGTCAAGCCGTTCTCTTCCTTGCCTGCCCTGCCCACACTATTTCCTCTTTTCCAGATCATTTCCTCTCTTCTCTATTGCTTTCTTCCCCCTTCCTTTTCTGTCTTCTTCCTATCTTCCTGTTTCTCTCCTTGATTTTCACCGTCTGCCTCACTCTAGTCCTCACTTTGTCTGTCTGGCTCCCTTCTGTTTCCATTTCTCTTTTCATTCTTGTTTGTTCAGGTAAACAAATGAGCACATACTCTCAGCCAGGCTCCAAGCAGCAGAGTTGCCTAGATAGCTAAGACAAGATCCCTGCCCTCCTAAGGTTCTACCTTTATGCAAGAATCTCAGTTCTATCTCCCTCTTCTGAGCTGGCCCGAGGACTTGTCTCCTTTCCTTGCTATGGGTAATAAGACCCAAGCCTCTTTATTACTAGTTTCAATATTCTATCTTCTCCAACCTCTAAGGCAGTTACACAGTCTGCTTTTGACCTTACAACACTGAATTTTAGTTCCTTCTTCATTTCTCCCCTTGGAGATTTACTATTATTTTTTGAGTGTTCATCTATGCATTAATTTTTTTAAGTTTTTCTTCAGCTTTGAGGCATAACTTACCAGACATAAAATTCACCCATTTTAAATGTACAGGTAATTTTTTTGTACAGTTAAATTTTTAGTAAATTTATAGTTGTGCAGCCATTACCACAAAGTAGTTTTAAAACCTTTCCACCACCAAAAAGGGCCCTCGTGCTCTTTACATCATTTCTACTTCCATTCCCATCCCCTGACAATTATCTTTGTAATTTTGCCTTTTCTGAACATTTCACAGAAAATGGAATGTGGCCTTTTGAGCCTGTCTTCTTTCAATTACAATATTTTTTGAGGTTCACTTATATTGTGGCATGTATCACTAGGTTGTCCCTTTTTTATTGCTTAGTAGTATTCTAAAATATGGAAAAATGCTCAACATCATTAGTCATTAGGAAAATGCAAGTTAAATACCACTACATACTCACCAGGATGGCCATAATAATAAAAAAATAACTGACAATAAACAAGTAGATGGTGAGGATGTCACAAAATTGGAACACATTGCTGGGGGAAATGTAAAATGGTCCAGCCTCTTAGAGAAACAGTTTGGCAGTGACTTATAAAGTTAAACACATACTTATCATATGTCCCAGCAATTCTACACCTAGTTATCTACTCAAGATAATGAGATGCAAACTGTAAATAATTCAAACGTCCATCACCTGGTGAATGGATAAATAAAATGTGGCATATATCTATGCTTTGTAATCAATTAAAAATATATATTAATTAATTAATTAATTAATTAATTAAAATCAATAAAAAAGAATATAGTTTTGATACACAGAAGTTCCTTGAGGGCAGGGGTTTTTGTTTGATTTGTTCACTGATAACCAGTACCTGGCAAATAGTAGGTATTCATTAGTATTTATTGAATGAACAAGTGAATGAACAATGTAAATCATTTTATTAAAGTGTTTATTATTTTTTTAAGTTTTACGCATTTTGAAAAATGCCCCTATTTATATTCATAGTAAAAATTCATGAAAATACTCAAAGTAGAAATAAAAAAATAATCTCTATTAACAAGTCTGCTTTTTATACATGCTGCAAAATTAGCCATCGACCCCCACTGTAAGTTTTGGAACCACTATATATTAGTAGAGGTTTTAATAAGATTCAAAGGAGATTATAGCATTGTCTAGGGAGAAAATGTCTGCTCTGACCCAACATCCATGGAAAACCTTAGTCACAGGCTTTTATTTTAAAAAGGGGAAGGGTTTCCAGTATTTACAATTGATTAAAAGCCTTGAAATGGGATGGTAACCTATTAACAGCAGACTGCCACAGATCACATACGAATGTGAAATGCTTGTTAAAAATTTGAGGGTGGGGTGCAAAGATAGTTCAGTGGGGGTTCAATTCCTGGTCCATGCACTTCCCCCAAAACAAACAAACTAGCAAAACAAACGAACAAAATACAACAAACAAAAATTCAACAAATGGTGCTGCAATAACAGGAAACCCACATGGAAAAAGAATGAAATGTACCCCGCCATACAGCAAACAAACAAACAAAACTGAAAAATGTGAGGGTCAGCCACCCCCATCACTTATTCAATAATTAAGGTTTTCACCTCAGCTCTGTTTAGGAGATGAGAGTATGTCTTACTTTTATAACAGAAAAAAAATCTCCAAGCAAGGTGGGTAGATGACTGGGATTATTATGATTCATTCTTTTTCTTTTCTTTTAAGAAGATATTCTCAACACGCAACTTTTCTGATTCCTGATAAGTTATTAAAAAAAAAAAAAGAAGAAAAAGAAAAGAAAAAAGTTAAGGCTCTAGTTCTTATGGAAAGAGCTATTTTTCTTAGCCTTTATTAAGTTTATATTTCAAATGAAGACTGTAATATTTTTTATTTGTAATCTATGTAAACTAATATTAAACATGAATCTGATACTTATGATAATTTAACTGACTGAGGTATGCTTGGAATAGTAATGAGAAATTTTTTTCAATTCAGAAAACTCCCTGACATAAACAGTTATTGATTCAAAAATTAAATTTTAATTTTAAAAATATAAATAAATAATCATTTTTGAATGTGAGTGAGCTTATTTGGAATAATTTTCAAAGTTTACCTCAGCAAGTCTGACATTCTCCTTCTTCAGCCGTACTACGTACTGGATCTTCTGATGTGGGTTTTGGTGACCTACCAGCTTTCCATTTTCCTCAGCGAGACATGCCACCTGCTTCCTTAACATTTCCATTGTCTGCAAGTAAAATCAATCCAAGGAGGGAAAAGGAGGAGTAAGTCTTATTTTTTTCTTTAAATAACAATATTTCAGACCTTCCAAGATCACAGGGAGTGAGAAAGAGTCCAGATTCTGAACTCTCATCACCATGCACCTCTGTACCGGAGTACACCCAGTAACAGAAATGAGTTTTACACTGATTAGTTCTTTTAATTCAAGTGTCTTAAGTACCGTGGGAATAAACAAACACATCATCAACACACCTGGAATGTTCTCTCCCTTTCTTCATACATTTCTTCCAGCTTTGATCTCAGTTGTTCCTTTTCCTGAAATGCTTTAGACTCCAAGGTTCTAGTTCGTTCAAGTTCCTCAGACATTCTCAGGCAGTCCATCTCTTTGTTCTGAAGGACATTTCGGACTTCTTCTAGGCTGTAAGAATAAATATCACTTTACAATATTCCAAAGACACAGTATTACAAAACTGTCACTCAAATTAGGCATTTTCCCCCAAGCCCACAATTTTGATTTGAAAGTATCAAACAAATACAAATGCTCTTCAGACAGAATATTCTACATGCTGCCCTTTGTGAGATGTGCTTTTTTGTTTGTTTTACCCAAGACTTTCATTTGGACAACTCCCATTTCTGGAAAAATAAAAATTTAGAATAGAAATTCTTTCAGACTCAGCCCACTTGGATCAAATACAATTCAAATATTATTATAGTCTACATGGTTTATTAAATGCCCTGCATCTTATAGGAATCATTTGTGATTCAAACTGCTCCTAAGACAGTAAGTAGGGCACTACACTCATTTCTTTATAGATGTGCTATTTAGAATTACAAATTCCATATAACGATTAATTGAAAAGAAACATAAGAAACAAGGTTACTATTGTCATATGGAATTTCAGAGAATTCATAAAATTGTCTGAATCCTAGGAGTTTCCTGAAAGAAACAAAAGCTTTTTAATGTTCCATATAGAATGTTGATTACTGAGATGCTGAAATACGCAGAATTTTTTTTAAAAACATTTTTATTGATAAATCTTTACGCATATAGATTCCACACATGGTATACAATCAGTGGCCCACAATATCATCACACAGTTGTGTTTTCATCACCACGATCATTTTTTAGAACATCTGCATCACTCTAGAAAAAGAAATAAAAAGGAAAAAAAAAACAACTCATACATACCATACCCATTACCCCTCCATCTCACTGACCATTAGTATTTCCATTTACCCAATTTATTTTATTCATCACCCCTAATATTTATTTATTCATTATGCATATATTTTTACTCATCTGTCCATACCCTGGATAAAAGGAGCAAAAGACAAGTATTTTACAATCTCACAGACATACTGTAAAAGTTATTATCTTTATACAATTGTCCTCAAGAATCAAAGCTACTGAAACACAGCTCAACAGTTGCAGGTACTCCAATACACCATAAACTAAAAAGGGATATTTATATAATGCATAAGGATAACCTCTCAACTGTCTGAAATCTCTCAGCCACTGAAACTTTATTTTGTCTTGTTTCTCTCTTCCTGTTTGGCCAAGAAGGCTTTCTCAATCTCTTGATGCTGGGTCCCAGCTCATCCCTGGAGTTCTGTCCCACCTTGCCAGGGAGATTTACACCCCTTGGGAGTCATATCCTACGTAGGGAGGAGGGCAGTGAGTTCACCTGCTGAGTTGGCTTAGAGAGAGAGGCGACATCTGAGCAACAAAAAAGTTTCCCTGGGGGTGACTCTTGGGCCTAATTTTAAATATGCTTACCCTATCCTTTGCAGGAATAAGTTTCATGGGGGCAAACCCAAAAATCAAGGGCTTGGCCTACTGATCTGCTTGTCCTCACTGCTTGAGAGAATATTAGAAATTCTCCAAATGGGGAAGTTGAATACTTTCTCCTTTCTCCTAAATCCCCCAAGAGGACCTTGCAAATACTTCTCTAGTCACTGTCCAAATTACTCTGGGATATATTGGGGCATCAGACTAATCTGGACAACCAACAAGATCTCACACCCTATTCAAGCTTACATGTATTTCTGGTGTTCAACTAAACTTACCATACAAGTTAAATTAGGAAATGCACTACTGAAAATATAAATTTTGTACCAAATAAATATCTCTCCCTTTGGTCTTAAACAGAAGTTGAAGTTTTAAAATACGGACCATATCATGCCCTGATCACATTCATGGGTTTCTGTGTTCTCACTTGTCTACTTCTTGCTTCTGCTCAAGCTGTAAAGTATGTCATGATGGGGCCGGGATAGAAGTGTCCCTGTTCTGGGGCCATCTGTGTTTTGCTTCTTCCGCTTTTCCACCGGATTCCTTACAATCATTAGCCTTGAGTGTGGGAGTGAGGTAGTTCATAAAAGTGACCTCAGTATTATTGCTGTACTTCTTTACTGAAATGACTTTATTAATCTGTTTAAACTCAGGAATGTGTAAAAACATGCTTTCTGGAAAAGGTAGTAAAACAAAATGTCTGCTGCATCTACCTAGTCTTATATATTCATGCCCAGAAATGTCCAGGTCTGCCTGCATAGCAAGACAAAATGTCTACTGTCCAGAAAAGAGAAATCAGCCCTGAACCAGAGCTTATAGCACTGCCCCATCTGTTCCCATGGCTAACTCCTGACCTGCAAGTTCTGCCTCTGTACTTCCCATTTGCTAGCCTATATAATCTGGAAACAAAGGATATTTGGCACTCAGACTTTGGAAAGAAGTCCTCTGAACCTGTCGGCAATAAATAGCTTGTCCACTTCTCAGGGGCTCCAGTGCTTTCTTGTGCTTTCTAGTGTGGTGCTTGGTGTTTTCCCCTACTTCAGGAGAACAGAGTAGGAAGTTCCTGTATGCCATGATTTAGAGGCACCATAAAAAGCACTCCCCAACTGAACCTGCCACATGGCTAACATTCCTACATGACACCCTCCTCTGAGCCAAGACACTGAAATCAGCTGCTAAGAAGCAAATGAAGTTTATGTTGTCTAACACATAGCCTATTCTATCAATAACACTTTATCCAATTAGTTTATTAAATTTGCTGCTGGGACACCTGACTTTGAAAATAGCAATCTGGCCTGGTTAACTTTTACTGCAACCTGAGGCCCAAAATTTCAAACTTGGAATCCTGCATATTTCTGCCAATGATAATTCCAGCCATCATATTAAGACTGGGTAGAAAATATCAAAATATGATGATATCATAACTTACCAAACCCCAGCCAAAACCATTCCCACCAATCCTAAAGAATACCTAGGGCGTTAGACTTCTGGGAAGATGGCCAACTAGAGTAGCTTAAAATTAGCCCTACTCTATGTTCTAGTTTGCTAGCTGCCGGAATGCAATATACCAGAAACGGAATGGCTTTTAAAAAGGGAAATTTAATGAGTTGCTAGTTTACAGTTCTAAGGCCGAGAATTAAAACAAGTTTATAGAAAAGTCCAATCAGAGGCATCCAGGGAAAGATACCTTGGTTCAAGAAGGCCGATGAAGTTCAGGGTTTCTCTCTCAAGT
>PVIY010061567.1:0-11198 GCA_004026745.1 Myrmecophaga tridactyla | reverse complement strand
AAGAGCCAACAGGAATAGGGGAGAGAAGATATTATTGAGCCAGCAAGATGAGCTAAAGGGAGCTAATCTTATGGTTTTCCACCCAATATACAGACTGTATATTTTATTATTTCTTTTATACATAAACATATATAATATTTTAACTTATACACACATATGTATGTGCAATTGTTGGTTGAATTAATTCACATATATTTTTAATATATAATGTAGTATATATGTTGGTTGATTTAATTTATTTTACATATCATAACATATATAATAAATTACCCTATATATAAATGATGAATTAGACATGTAGCAAGTGAATATTCTATATTATACTATAAATATTATCAATTACAAATATTAAATTAAAAGCAATAGGAAAGTATATATTATAAAAATCATATAATATCTATATGTTTATTGCATCTTTATATAAAGTTTGCATTGTAAATTATGATCTAAATTATACTTAGACACAAACTATATATAAATTAATTTGATCTGTAGTGGGAAAACCAGGAACGAGGCCGCAGGCCTCCAGGAACATTCAGCGAACTTAGAACAGGCTGAGACTAAGGATCTGTAGTTTCGGGAAGCAGGTTTTATTTGCTATAGCCATAGGGCTCAGCCGAGTAGCCTCTGAAAGTCTGAGCCCTGAACAAAAGGCAACCTTATCTTTTATAGACCTTATGACATGTTAAAGACAGGGTAAACAATTGGCTGATTTAAGTTGAGACTGGCCCAAAGCTGAACCGCTGATGGGCCCCCACCTCAGGAATGTCTTCTCTTGCCTACATGCATCTTCACCAGCTCCTGAAGGCTAGGGGAGGGAGGGAGTTTCTATCCCAGGAATGTGTCTTATCTAGCTTGTTTGCAAGAAGAGGGGGTTTGGGGATTTTCCACAGAGAGCACAGCTGAACCAGAAAGAGGGGGAGGCCTGCCTGCTACAGATCAACAATTACCTGTTTGTGTGTACTGATTAATAATGTATATAGAATTATTATATTACAACAAATAATTTTTATACTAATTATGTAATAATACAATTACTGAATGCCCATAATATTCCAGAAACTCTGGTGGGTACAAGGAAATCAAGACTCTAAAAAATAATCACCCTGCTTCCTGTTCTCAGTGCACTCATCCCTCAGTGAAGTGATTTTCCATCTTTAAGCACGTGCGCAGTTCCCGTCTGGATCACATTCCCATTAATAATACCTGTCAATCTTTGATTACACAACGATCTTCAGGGGAAATGCTGATCTGCTTCCCTGGATGGGTGGGGGTAGCACTCATCAAGAAACGGGTCAGAGGAAGAAGTTGATGGCGGCAGCTTGTTTCCTTGAGTTTGAGGTGTGGATGGATGTCTCCAGGGAGATCGTCATCTTACGGTTAGAAGAGAGATTTGGGCGAGAGTTACCGCTTGGAGTCCTCAGTGCGTGAACTGTATGGGGGACTGGGCTAAGTGAGAAGCTGAGGGAACCACCCTGGGTGATGACAAACAACCAAGAAGGGAGGCCATCCCAGGGGGCAAAAGGAAGCGTGAATGGGCTAAGTCCGGAAGGAGCTATCCCAGAAGAGGAGAATGTTGTCTTGAAAGCCAAGGGGAAACAACTTTTTATGAGGAGAGGGAGCGCCATTGGCATTACCAAGGTCAATGTAAGAGAAGAACTGAAAATCCTCTGTGGAATGTGGTCACGTGGAAGTTACTGCTGACCTAATAGAAATAGATTTCACAGACATGATGAAGTAGGACTTGTAAAAAGAAATAAAACAAAATCGAGTTTCTATGGCAAATAGAAATTAAACGGAGTCAGGCATTTATTCTTGAGGTACCCTTAGGCACAGCTCAGCCAAATAACACAGACTGCCACTGTATGCAAAGCCTCCAGCCACCGTGCTCCTCAAAACTCAGAGGACATTTGGAAACCAGGAGCAAACCATAAGATAAAGAACTGAGTAAACGATCCAAAGTGAAGGGTATTTGGAGCACCCTGAATATCCACCAACCATATCACCCTAGTAATTTTCCTTTCCTTGAAAAACCCTTGCCTGGTACTCCCAAGATGGGACACAATTTAGGTTGCTACCTGAATCTGTGCTCCTTGAATTATAATTCTAAGACCTCCAATAAACGCCTTTGTTTTCTTCTGCTCAGTTTTCTTATTTCTCAGTTGACAAGAGGTTAAAGCAGACTGCATGCTGAAGAAGAGAGTGGTGGAAAGAGTTTCATAAAACAGTTCCTGAAAGGTTAAACATAAGTTATCCTATGACCTAGCAATTCTACTCCTAGATACATATATACTGAAGAGAAACAAAAACACGTCTACACAAAAATATGTATGTGAATGTTTATCACAGTACTACATAATAGCCAAAAAGTGAAAACAACATGAGTGTCCACCAATAGATGAATGGATAAACAAATGTGATCTATCCATACAATGGGATATTATCAAGCAAGAACACATGGTACAATATGGACAAAACTTGAAAACATATAAGTGAAAGAAGCCAGACAAAAAGACCATATTTTCTGATTGCATGTAAAACATTTGTCCAGATAGGCAAATCTACAGGGACAGAAAGTAGATTAGAGATTGCTAGGGGCTGGGGCAAGGAGGCATGGAAAGTGTGCTGGTTTGAAGCTAATATGTACCCCAGAAAAGCCATGTCCTTTAATTCTCATTCAATATTGCTGGGAGGGATCTTTTTTTATTATTTCCATGGAGATGTGACCCACCCAACTATGGGTGGTAACTTTTGATTAGATGGTTTCCATGGAGATGTGTCTCCACCTATTCAAGTTGGGGTTGCTTACTGGAGCCATTTAAAAGGGAACCATTTTGGGGAGTGTTCTAGTTTGCTAGCTGCCAAATGCAATATACCAGAAACAAAATGGCTTTTAAAAAGGGGAATTTAATAAGTTTCTAGTTTACAGTTCTAAGGCTGAGAAAATGTCCCAATTAAAACAAGTCTATAGAAATGTCCAATCAAAGGCATCCAGGGAAAGATACCTTGGTTCAAGAAGGCCGATGAAGTTCAGGGTCTCTCTCTCAAGTGAGAAGGCACTTGGTGAACACAGTTAGGGTTTCTCTCTTATCTGGACAGGCACATGGCAAACACGGCATGTTTTCATGCACATAGCATCATCTGCTAGCTTTCTCTCCTGGCTTCCTGTTTCATGAAGCTCCCTGAGAGGCATTTTCCTTCTTCATCTCCAAAGCGCTGGCTGATGGACTCTGCTTCATGGTGCTGCAGCATTCTCTGCTCTCTCTGAATCTCCTTCATTCTCTAACATGTTGCCTCTTTTATAGGACTCCAGAAACTAATCAAGATCCACTCAAATGGGTGGAGACATGCCTCCACCTAATCCAGTTTAACAACCACTCTTGATTAAATCACATATTCAGGGAGATTATCTGATTATAGTTTCGAACATACAATGCTGAATAGGGATTAGAAGAACTGGCTGCCTTTACAAAAAGGGATTAGGATTAAAACATGGCTTTTCTAGAGTACATACATCATTTCAAACCAGCACATTCCACCCTCTGGACCCTGAAAAAGACATATTTTCCCTATATACAAAATACATTAATTCCATCACAATATCAGAAAACTTTAAATCATTTCAATAACAGTCAAATGCAATACAGCTTAAAACCAGTAGAAAGTCTCATCAAAGTTAGGTACAAACATGTTCTGTGCTCAGGCAAATTCTTCTCTGTTTCTGGACCTTTGAAAACTCATAACAAGTTGTTTGCTGCCAGCATAGAAAGGAGGAACAGTCATGGGATACATATACACATTTCCATAGGGAGGAAGGAACAGAGGGGTCACTGGACACATACTGTTTCGAAAACTCACAGGGCAGAGTCCAATAGATTTCCAAGTCGGAGAATCATTTACCTTCAGGGCTTTAGAAAGTGGCAGTCCCACCCTTTCCAAGGGCCTACGCAGAGGCCTGCCTCTCTCTGAATGCAACCTTGGGGGACATTGAGGAGACTACCTTTTTCTCAGCTCCACCCTCTCTAAGCATTGGGACTGCACCTGGGTTCTCTGCCATTTCCAGGGCATCTGCTCAATCCCTCCATGTGGTGGCAACCAGGCTCTCCCCAAACCCCAAGGAATGTGCTTCACTCTCTCCAAGGCCTGAGGCGGCATGACTCTTCCACTGCAATGAGGTGCAAGGCCCATCCTCTGCCTTCGGGGCAAACTCACCCTCTCCACGTGCTTGGGTGGGTCCACTCTCCTAGGCTGAGGCTTCTTGACTTCAGACATCAGCCTCCATGATTCTGCTTCTGAGGTTATTTTTCTTCCAGTGTGTCCCTTCTCTGTCCCTCTCAGTCTCGACTGGCAGTGGTTCTCTTTATACAGATGCTGCAACACTTTTGTTGGCTTTCTATGCAGTAGCTTTGGATCATGCCCATCAGACATAAGGAGTTTCCACAAATCCTTCCTGGGTAACTTCAAGTCCAATCCTGGCTTTCTCTGAAATGACCAACTGGTTCCAAACTTGGTCAAGTCCTCATGTGGGGCACTATTTTCTGGGATCTCCCTTCCAGAAAGCCAAGAATTCTCCAGAACGTCAACTTCTGGTTTCTTTGCATCCAAGAGTTCAGTTCTCAGCTTATCTAATTCCTGTCGCATTTCACTATAAGCTGTGAGGAGAAACCAGGCTGCACTTTCCACATTTAATTTGGAGATCTCTTCTGTTAAATATCCAAGTTCATGGCTTTTAAAATCTGCCTTCCAGTCAAAGCCACTAGTCAGTTTTGCCAGATTACCTGCTATTTTAAAACAAGGATGGCCTTTCTTCCAGTCTGCAATAGCACATGCCTCATTTCTGTCTAGAGACTGGTCAGAGGTATCTTTAGAGTCCACATTTTTACCAACAGTCTGTTCAAAACATTCTACACCTTCTCACAACTCCTCCAGATTTCTTCTTCCCCTTATCCATTTAAAAAGCCGTTCCAGCATGTTTGGTATTTGTAAACTGCAGCAGCACCCCACTCTTGGTACCAAAATCTGTTCTAGTTTGCTAGCTGCTGGAATGCAATATACCAGAAATGAAATGGCTTTTTAAAAGGGGAGTTTAATAACTTGCTAGTTTAGAGTTCTAAGGCTGAGAAAATGTCCCATTTAAAGCAAATCTATAGAAATGTCCAATCAAAGGCATCCAGGGAAAGATACCTTGGTTCAAGAAGGCCGATGAAGTTCAGGGTTTCTCTCTCAAGTGAGAAGGCACATGGCGAACACAGTCAGGGCTTCTCTCTCAGCTGGGCACATGGCGAGCATGGCATCATCTGCTAGCTTTCTCTCCTGGCTTCCTGTTTTATGAAGCTCCCTCAGAGGCGTTTTCCTTCTTCATCTCCAAACTGCTGGCTGATGGACTCTGCTTCATGGTGCTGCAGCATTCTCTGCTCTCTCTGAATCTCCTTCATTCTCTAACATGTTGCCTCTTTTATAGGACTCCAGAAACTAATCAAGACCCACTCAAATGGGTGGAGACATGCGTCTACCTAATCCAGCTTAACAACCACTCTTGATTAAATCACATCTCCTGGGAGATGATCTAATTACAGTTTCAAACATACAATGCTGAATAGGGATTAGAAGAAGCAGCTGCCTTTACAAAAATGGGGTTAGGATTAAAACATGGCTTTTCTAGGGTACATACATAATTTCAAACCAGCACAGGGAGAGCAGACAATGCCCATGAAGCCAGAGATCTTCGGAGATGCAGAAGGAGAACACCCCCTGAGAAGCCTTATGAAATGAGAAGCCAGGAGAGAAAGCTAGCAGACATTGCCATGTGCCTTTCCAGCTGACAGAGGTGTTCTGGATCCATTGGCCTTTCTTGAATCAAGGTGTCTTTCCCTGGATGCCTTACTTTGGACATTTTCATGGCCTTAGAACTGTAAACTTGCAGGTTAATAAATTTCCTTTTTAAAAAACTATTCCATTTCTAGCATATTGCATTCCTGCAGCTTTAGCAAAACTAAAACAGAGAGTGACTGCTAATATGTACAGGGTCTCCATTTGGGGTGGTGATAAATTTTCAGAATCAGAGGTGATGGTTGTACAGCTTTGTGAATGTACTAAAAAAACCACTGCATTGTGCACTTTAAATGAATGGTATGGTAGAGTGAGTTATATCTTGATAAAGTAGAAATTATAATGATTAAAGATAACTTTAGATGGCTAATCTAGTAGAGCAGAAGAGACACTAATGCAATAGCTAAATGGAGATATAAAATAGAGAGACTTTTTAAAAAAACTTTGTTTTGTTTTTAAAATTTTGTTTTGTTACATATGGTTTGGCTGTTTTTATTTTAAGATGACGTATACTTGGGCATAATTATATCGTGAGGAGGAAAATTCAGAGATTTCAAGGAAAGTTGAGTAAAATTTGGGATGCTCAAATCATAACAATAGAAATATTGTCTTATATTGTAGAAAGGATAATTCTTCCATGAGATTAGAGGGAAGTCATTAAAATATGTAGAGTTGTAGATAATAGAAGGATGAGGCAAAGTGGCAAAGCAGTAAGAAGCTCCTCATACCAGATAGCTTCTGTATTCTCTCTGAAGTAGGGAAGAAGTTCTCCTGAGAGGAAGGCAGAGGGAAAATGAAGTACTTGAGTGCCCTGAGCAAGGCAGTGGAGATTTAGAATTGCTAGTGTGAGGAACACAAAGGAGATCACAGATGTGTAAGGATGGCCCATGGCACTGGTGGTCCATTTAACTTGGAAGTAAAGTGTTTTCTGTGAAGTGTTACAATACCAATCCTTAAGCAAGAGTCAGGAGTTAAAAGTCTGAGAAGGAGGATGGTATTTTCAGCCAAGATTCAAGAAATTGTGGGGCAGAGGAAACAAAGACAAGGGGGATAAGGGAATCATTCGCACCAAGAAGAGGGCTGAAATGCAAAGCTTGGGATCGAACCTGAATGGAAAGGAGGTATTTTTCCTCTGAGATGTGAGGTAGGCAGACATGGACAGAGGGACCAGTCAGGACTGGATGTAATGGTGAGGCCAAACCTCACTGACAACAGAAATAAGCCACGGTTCCTGGAAGAAAACTCAAATAGAATGGATGGTGAGTGTTTTGCAAGAGGTGCAATGGGTTATAAATATTCCATTTTGATTTATACATTACAAAATCTGAACAAGTTTAAACAGGAAATGGTAGTGTCCTAAAGTCAGACACATACATTTGAATATGAATGAGATTGGATGCTGCTCAGCAGAAAACAACCAACATTGACCTATATATGTTTATTGAACCCAGATTATAAATTTTAGGTTGTAATAGGGCAAAAAACTCTGAAATGTTGATAGGCAGGTCTTGCTTTGAATCATAAGATTGCACCACCACCTTTCTGTGAGTTCCACTCAACTGAACAAAATTTACCTCCAATGAGACCCAATGCTTCAGCCACTGTGTTGGATGAGACGCTGTGACTTCCCAAGATTGGCACCATTTCTAGGTGCCATAATAATCACTTTGTGGATGATCAAGAGCTGTTTTCTCTTCTGTGACCCATCATGGGGATTGCTGATAGACACATTTTAACATGAACTGCCTTGTGAAATAATTTTGTCAACTTAAAGATGACTGAGACCAGACATTAATTTCTCGAGAAATACCATATTCAACTAGTCTTTTTAAAAAATCACAGTGTGCTGGTTTGAAAGTATGATGTACCCCAGAAAAGCTATGGTGTAAGCCTGATTCAATCTTGTGGGGGCAGCCATTTATTTTAATCCTGACTCAAGATTGTAGGTGGAAACTTTTGATTAGATTATCCCCACAGAGATGTGGTGTGCCCAATTGTGGGCATGAGCTTTTGATTAGATGGAGATGTGACTTCAGTCATTCCAGGTGGGTCTTGATTAGTTTGCTGGAGTTCCTTAAAAGAGGAAACATTTTGGAGGGAGTTCAGAGCCAATAGAGAGGGAGAGATCCAACAGGAACTTCAGAGCAGAGTTGATAGAGATGCCAACACTTTGAGAACAGAGACAGGGATGCTTGGAGATGCTTGAAGTCAAGCAGATGTTGCCATGAGATGTTAAACAAGCCAGAGCCTGGGGAGAGCCAAGGGAAGCCAAGAGATGAAGGCCATCCCTGGAGAAGCAAAGTGAGGAACCCCCACAGAAACAGTGGCTGAAGGCAAGAGTCCAGGAGCAAGGGACCAGCAGATGCCAGTCATGTGTCCACCCAGCTCATAGAGGTATTCCTGACCCATCAGCCTTCCTTGAATTAAGGTATCTAGGGAGTGCAATGGTGGCTCAGTGGCAGAATTCTCACCTGCCATGCCATAGACCTGGGTTCAATTCCCAGAGCCTGCTCATGCCCCGCCCCACCCCCAAAAAATAAAAAAAAGATATCTATTCCTGGATGCCTTAGTTTAGACATCTGTATAGGCTTAGAACTTAAACTTGTAACTGATTAAATTCCCTTTTTAAAAGCCATTCTAGTTCTGGTATATCACATTCCGGCAGCATGAAAACTAATGCACGCAGTATCACACTATCTTGGTTAAACAGTAATGAAATAATAGTAAATGCTGAAAAGAATTATACGCTTCTCTTGGCCAGCAGCCACAGTAGAGATTTAGCAAGGGATCCTGAATTCAACTAAAGTCATATTAAATGAGGTGCTAAGTAATTGTGAGATGGGGACCCCGCCCACTGTGGACTTTCTGCCATGTTTGTACTTAATCGTAATAGAGAAAAGGAAATTCTAGAAAAGCACCCCATCTCCTCAGATTAATGCTGGACCTTAGTCACCTACAGACCTACAGACTTTGAGAGAATGGCTGTCAGATCACCTCACAGTGGCTCTGTGAGAATTTGAAGAGAAGCTGTCCTATCCATGTGAGCACAAGAAGGATGACAAGGACATAAGAGAATGCAGCGTCTAGCCATGTGATACAGCTGTTGGACTCAGTGAAGAAATAGCAGCAGACAAGCCATGCTGTGGGGTTGTGATCATTGGACAAGTGGCTGGTTCAAATGGAAGTATCACCCGGAGATGTCAGGTAGAGAGATGGAACCACAAAGAGTCACCAGCTCTGCAAAAGGTGGCCGCTGTTGCTAATCAGACAATAGAAGACATGGGAAGTCAGCTTGTGTCCTGTCTGTGAGCTTCAGCACTCAGACAGAAGCTCTGACAAACACATCATCCCAGACTAAAGAGAATATCCGATACCCACGCTTTGTCTTTTAATTGGAGCTGAAAGATTCAGGTGGTCTCATTTGTGCTGAATCATGAGTTTGATTCCACGTTTTTGGGGCTTCCCATGTAACCAGGTTTATGAAATCTTTCAGTGACTTTATGTATTTTACTGGGGGTTGATGTTAGCCTGTCATTAGCCCAATTCTTTTCTTTCACCTGTATTCTTGTTAACTTTTTTTCCCAGCAAACAGTATTTTTTTTTCCCTACCTCTTATGCCAGGAATTCATACAGAATGGTTTATAGTAAATCAGGCTTCTTGATATCAGTCATCATGAAAAGCTCTTCCCTACATTGAGCAGGGTTTTTCAGCCTCCGCACTACTGACATTTGGGCTGCATCATTTTGTTGTTGTGGTGGGAGAGCTGTCTTGTTCATTATAGAGAGCACAGCAGCATCTCTGAGTACGAGTACCTGTCAGAGACATATCTCCTCAGTTGGGATAACCAGAAATATTTCCAAGTATCTCCTAGGGGCCTAAAACTGTCTCTGGTTGAGGATTCCTGGCATAGAAGTCAAACCTGGGTGTTTCTCTCTTTGCTTTCATCTTTTTCCCATCAGTTTCCTACATATGCTTTAGGTCTGAGAGTTCTTAATATGCAATGAACACATGAATTTTGTTGGTGAAAATACTGGCCACAACTTGCCTATTTATGATGTTGCTCACAGCAGGTTCTGGGATGTCATGGACCCTTCCAGGTTTCCATGGCAGAAAGGGGCTCTATTTGTTGGACATTTCCATGCCTTTGAGGCACCACTGCACCCTGGTTGTTGATTGAATACAAATGGCCCAAAACAAAATGCTATGTTTACAAAAGGGCCCCTTTCTTTATTCCCTTTGTGTTATCTCATTTTATTTGTTGCTCTATTATTTATTCAGCTTTTTATATAAATTATTGGAGGTTGGTGGTGCCATCTGTAAGACAATGTAGTATTTTCACAAAATGTATTCAGCAGCATAGTCCTGGCAGATTCCCTGTCAATTAACTTATATGTATTAGGGAAGAGAACTGAAAGATGCTTGGCTCTCCTTGGTACCAACTGTGAATGAGTATATTACACTCCTACCTGTCACCCTGTCTCTGCGTTGAGTGTGAAGATTTGATTGCCTCTCTCCTGACCCCTGAATGCTCTGCCAGCCAATTCCTGCTATAGTCGTATGGCCCTGAATACTCACCTGTGCCCAGCAGGAAGGCAAGAAAGATGTCATTCATGAGTGACGGTGGCTTGAATAGTAAGAGCCAGATCTTGGTGAAGGTAGGATCACATGTTACCAGTTGGCCAAGACTCCAGTGGAATCCATCATTCTTGATACACTAAAGACCCTGCTACCATCCCACAGGATGGGCTTTATGAGGACATATTTCAGGAGATACAGATTCCGTGCCTTCTGCACTCAGGGGTGAGTGTTACAACACGAACCACGCATTCCTGTTGATTCCTGTATCAATTAAAATTTATATCAAGACAAATTACACACAGCCAGGAAACCCTGCCTGCAAAGCCTTAGCTGGAAATGAGTCCTGATTTTCAAACTACAGTAAGATTTTCCCTCGAGAGAGGCGAACTTCATGGGCAGAATGATACTGCTGTTCTGCTTTCTTCTTATACTTACTCTTGTCTATATTTTTAACTTAGAGGCTCTTATACATCTAAGGCATTCCTTTTTAAAAAGAATACTTCAGCATCAAAAAGTAAGCATTGTAACACTTCTCATGTAGCAATTATTGAGGCTCATTAAGACATCGGATTTAAATAGATTTTATTAAATGAGTGGAATTAAAAGAATGTTGATTCACGTTTAAGGACGTGGACCATCAAATTCTTATTTTTCATGAATGAAAATAGCCATAAAAGACTTGGGTCCTAGTTCCATTGCTAATTAGCTGTGTGGCCAAGGGCAAGTTAGTTTTTCTTTCCAACACTCAGTTCCCTTATTTCAAGAATGGGATAAGGGCAGTATTGAACCC